>ONZH01011275.1:0-11275 GCA_900303285.1 Rhinella marina
TGGCTCTGACACCTGGCTACCATGAACCGTTAGTGTGAAACGCCCTCAGAGGCAGCATATATATCTGAGGTAGAGACAAGTAAGGTGCTAACTATCTGGCTAAGTGCATGACCATACATTAAAGTGCATTGGAGGACACATTGTGGCACCTGCAAAGAAACACACACAATGGGCAATATTCTTGATCGTTGCTGAAAGTTAAAATATTAGTGCAAACATTTAAGTGCAAATATATTAAAAGCATAATATAGGATATCTGTGGTTACATTCAAGTCCATCTTTCTTCTTCTTTGGCTTGAGACTGGAACAAAGTGCAAATTCAATTGAAATTTGTAATCCACATGGGTAATAAATAGGTTATAAATAGCTGAAAAGGTTTCTTGACAAACCCTTTTAAAAGTGATTTTCCAACAACCTGAAAAGGGGGTAAAAAGGATGTGGTGCGCAAACATGGCGCAACTTGGATTATTGCAGATGGGGGGAGTCCAGCCACACGTGTCCATCATGGTGGAGACTTAAAACACAAGCAACAGAACAAATTAAAACATAGCCAACAGGTTCTCACCAGTCAGAGCTCAGTCCACGGGGTGGCTCTCATTAGTCCTGTAGTTCTTTGCCAGTACTTGAGTGCGGGCTACCCTTAGTGGAAAGCCGGCACATCCTCCTCGTCGCTGCTGGAGCTGAACAACATAAGAGGGCGCTTCTGCCTCTGATAGCCTCATGGTAGGCAGCGGCCAATTCCCCAGCGTCCTCTTAAAGATAGATGTGGCACTGGTCGGGGCAGGGTCCCAGTGGTCACACTGGTGACTGTGGTAGCCATTTTGGAACGGACCCTGTAAGGCCTGGATGCTCCTGCCGGGCCCACTGGCGACCGAACCTCGGGTTGTAGAGGGCTCGGCCAGAGGCCTACCCCGGGCAACAGATTGGGCTGCTGGTGCCTCCTGCATCAGGTGGTAGGTGGCCAGGGGGTTGAAAATAAATTTGCTGCCTGTAATCTGACCCACCTGGAACGCTGGCGGTGGAGGAAGCTCGGGAATGAGTAGCTCCGGCTCGCCGAGAAGAGGTCTTGCTCCTGGCTGACTGTCTCCCGCTTCATCCTCTCGTGGACAGTGAGTAAGGGTGGCGGTCGCGGAGTGATCTACCCATTCCTCTTGAGGTGCCTCCGGCCTCGGTGGTCTGGTGATGACCTTCACCCCGGTGGCAAAGGGGCCTTGTAGGCTCTTCATAGGCATGAATTCTACGAAGTCGCCCGCATGGAGGTTGTGTCGTGCTGGAGGGAGGTACTGCCTCTTCACGGAGCGACAATTAACGTACAGCTCCTCAGCGGACTCCTCGTCTGTGATGAACCCCACGCCACGGTCCACGCTGAACCAAAGCACAGTCCCGGTGCGCCTTTCGAGAGTCGGATCACCACGTTGGGGATGTTCCAGCCACTCTTCTACAACCCTTTTATAGTCCCACAGGGTAGTAACATTTTTAGTTACTGCAGCAGGAACGATGGGGTTCTGTCGGTTGTCGTTATGTCGGGGCTTAGGCGAGGTGGGGACTCCGGCCACTCGGTTGTGGACTTCCTCCGCAGGCCCGGCCGTCTCGACTCGGACTTTGGCCCGGACGTATGCTGGCTTCCTGAGTGCACCGCTGGTTGCGTCCATCTTCGGGACCACGTGTGCGGCCTCGCTTGCAGGATCTCCAGCTGCTATCACCGGTAGATGAGGCACTTCGGGGTTCGGCACCAGCTGTTCCTTGCGGATAAGTTGGTCCAGGCGAACCTACGCTGGTCTAGATGTAGGCTCATATGGGTCGGTGCCCCAGACCATATCCCCCCAACTAGGGCCACGCTGACGGGACGCCATGTTGTTGCCTCTCTCTTTCTTTGCATACACCGGAGATGAAGGAGGAGCTAAGGGGGTGGAGTGTTCGCTCTCAATGCTCCCCCCAGCAAGTTCCTGGCGGGCTGGATTAGATTTTTCCCCGCGCTAACAGGGGGCCGTGCCATGGTTTTCACACTCTTGAGGGGACGGTTTCTTTGCTTCAGCATGAAGAAGCTGCGCCACTAGTGAGAAAATGGCGTTGTTAACTCTTCTGGTGCTGGCGCGCAGCGTTTTGCGCCGTCTGCACCGCAACAACTGTGTCAAAGTCATTTTTCAGTAGACATCTGTCAGGTTTTCTGACTAATTCTTTGGCCTTGTAGATAAAAGGCTATTAGTTTAAAGTCTGTTTTAGGGATGGTTGAGCTGTGGCCTTAACGGTACAGGCACTTCAGACTCATCCTGTTCGTGATGCTAATGCGTACATATTCAGTTAAGTAGCGTACCTTTGACAACGCTACACTGTATGTTCGTTACTTGAGTAGGAATGTTCGCAGACGCAGTGTATGCGTACGCTAATGCGTACGCATTCGGTTAAGTAGCGTACCTTTGACAACGCTACACTGTATGTTCGTTACTTGAGTAGGAATGTTCGCAGACGCAGTGTATGCGTACGCTAATGCGTACATAATCAGTTAAGTACCGCACCTTTGACAACGTTACACTGTATGTTCGTTATTTGTGCAGGAATGTTCGCATTAGCGTACGCATTAGTGTAAATTCTCTAATATGCGTTTATTTTGCGTCGCCATTGTTGAAGTCACTTGGATTTTTTCAATTTTTTCTTTGTAATAGCAACTGCAAGTAAACGAAACTATACCCTATCTGACTCCCATTATTGTAGAAGCAATTATTCAGCCGTTATAGCAAGGTTCGTTTTAGGTTCGGTTCGTACGAATCCGAAATTCAAGAAAGTTCGCCGAAGCGAAGCGAACCGAACTTTTCAAAAGTTCGCTCATCCCTAGTTTCACTTTTTGAATTGAATTACTTAAAAAAAAACTTTTTGATGAAATTTATTGAGATGCACTTGTATATGTTGTTTTAGCTCCAACTAGTGGCCATTTGTGAAAACAGTTTCTAGACAGCCAACTTTTAGTTGCTGTTTCCCAGAAAAACTAAAGGACATGCATCATCTTCCTCACTCAGACGTAATGTGACATCGCTTTTATGCTTAATTATTAGTTAGCATTAAAAGATATATTGTATATTCATGTATATTGGTATGATATACTGAATGTACCCTGTATTTCATGCACATGTTTATGTTTTCATAGCTTTATATTGTAAGTTGTTACAGCCTATAGCCACATGCTGATCAATATAGTAAACACATTATTTTTCTGTTCCTCAGTTTCACCCTATCCTTGTAATAAAAATTGAAGTGGATATTACTCCTGTGTCAATAAATTGCTAATAGGGAGTTTAGCTGCCTTTCAACTTGCGCCCCACTCACACATAAGAAGGACAGAACCGTTAGCATAAAATTAGGCAAAAGTGATTATCCAAATACCAAATTTATCATCTGGCCTGAGTCCCTGTGATAAATCTAGTGCCTGTTTAGACAGCCTCAGTTTATAGTTAGAGATGAGCAAAGTTCTTAAAAATTCGATTCGCTTGGCCGAATTTTACAAAAGAAATATGCTTTGTGACAAATTATTTTGTTGCGAAGTGCATTTTTTGTAAGCAGCAGGTGCAACGGCAATTGCTCCACCCCCCATAAATGAACCCCTCAGATGCCACATTCATTGCTGATTGCTGCATCTGAGATCAATATTAAAGCATTTAAGGGGTTGCTCATAAAAAAAAATTGTACTTACCTTATCCATTTGAGTGCAAAACGGCAGCCGCGGCCATCTTTCTTGAAGATCCAGTGCGAAATCTCATGCAGCACTTGTTGACGTCATCACATTGGCTGGCGTGGTGACGTCATACATCATCGCATACGAGATTTCACGCTGGATCTTCAAGTAAGATGGCTGCTACAGCCTCTTCATGCTCAAATGGATAAGGTAAGTATTTTTTTTTTAATTTTTACCGCTATTTCAGGGAAAGTTAATTTGTTACCACAAAGCATGAGGAAATTCCCTCAACATTATTTATGGCATCTACAGGATAAATAAATCTTCCCCTTTGTATTAAGAACCATGATGAAGAAAAGCAGGAGGTACATTACATAAGTAAAAAAAAAATAATAATCCTATGATGTTCTGTACTTGACTATTTCCATTAGAGTCATTATATTGTCACTGTGAACTGTTTGTTTCTGTGTTTGGAAGTCTCCAAGCTCATGAGTACTCTTGTAGAGGGTAAGAAGGTGATAGCCAATGATTGGATTAATCCCTCGCTCCTCAGTCTAGAAAGTGAGCACATACAGCTGAAAAACTTCTATGCACTCTGCTGACACACTGCCTTCAATAACCAGTTGCCATGACAACAGAGATACTAGCTGCAAAAACCTTTAAAATGTTTCTTATATTCTTATATAAGACTCCATAGGTCACAAAAGTCATAGTATAAAACATTTATCTGCCCTCCTAGTTTATTATGAGATGTATAAAAATCCAAATGGAAAACTGATTTGTAAAGTATATTTAATATTGTATCATCTGAAGTGAAGCCATTAAATATCGAAAGTTCTTTTTTTCCATAAAATATGGTTTTAACGTTGCATGATCTGGCTTACTGCACAGTTATTACCCATCCCCTAAGTATTAGGCAGCTGCTAGGGATGGACGACCAACAGTGGTTTTACAAATATCACTAATTTTAAAGTTTTGCAAACCATAAGAATATATTAGGAAATTGCTTATATAGTAGCTACAAAATATAGTGTTATTATTGAAGTCGCTCTTTTTAGCCGGTGACAGAACTACAGTACATTCATGTTATAGTGAACAGAGCTGGTTACTGCGGTGCTGTTTACATAGAAGTCACTGGGACAAGCGCTTCATTTACAAGATCTGCCCACTACACAATGGGAGGAGCTGTGCAGTTACGGCACCCAAGCTACCCTGAAACAGCTGATCAGCAGTGGTGTAAGGTGTTGGATCGCTGACAGACATAGAATTGATCAGTGGAGGTTCAAGGAGTTGGACCCCTGCCAATCAGTGGTGCACCAGTCTTCATATATCTCCCTCAATGTATATTACAAAATTGAGTAACATTTTATGATACAATTGCTATGCTTTCTTCACACAAAAAGAAAATTCTCCTGTGCATTGCATGCCAATATACACAGCTTTAAGCATTTTGCTATAATGCTGTTCCTGTTTCCACTTTGCAGCGCAAAATCACTGAGTTATAACCTAAATTGATTATGGATAAAATTCATTGTGAAGGGTTGCTCTGAACAACAGATTGTCAACACAGCTTTTAAAAATTGATTTTTTATTAGAACAGTCTCCAAATTCTTTAATATCCAAATGACTCTGCTTAGAAAGGATATTGATTCCTATTGATTATTCAATACTTACACTCACTACTGCTAATGGGGTAGTGACAGAGCACGATTTAAGCCAACACCTTCCCATTAGTCATTTGGTAAAGACCAATATGTCTGCTAAATTTCTCAAAAGTATCCCTTGTTCTCCACTTTTTGGAAACATCATGAAAACAGCACAGATATTAAAGCGGCTCTGTCAAGCTTCTAGTGTTCTCCTGAGGGCAACATAGGACAGAAAGGGACAGGCTGAGCTGATGGAGTTTCCTTCCCTTTCACTCACAAAGAATGATTGACAACTGTTCTTGGAGAGTCAGTATGGAGGGAGAGCTGTCAATCAATGTGCATGGGTGGGGCTAGCAGGAGTTTCTCTAGGAGTCCTGGCAGTATTTGGCACGTTATAAAATGTTTCCTATAAGGTGACTCAGTGGTTAGCACTGGTGCCTTGCAACATTGGGGTCCTAGGTTCAAATCCAACCAAGGACAACATCTGTGTTTGTAAAGGTTTCCCCCCACAATCCACAGACAAACTGATAGGAAATTAAGATTGTGGCCTAACTGGGGACAGCAAGTGATGATCATGTTTGTAAACTCTGCAGACTATGTTGGTGCTATAAATAATGCAGAGCAGTAAATGTTGTGTACATATCTGCATTATCACAAGCACTGAATGTTCAGATACTGTGCAGTGACTGAATGGAAGGGGATGCAGCCAGCATGGCCAAGGAAGCGGGTATGTGGGTACAATTTCATCGTAATCTTTCTTCTTATGGATGAGTAGCGGTTTGGGTAAAGTATTATGATATATGCAGAAACATATGCCATAACAATACAGTTTAGAGTAGCTTTAGAAAATATAGTTCAAGTTTCACCTTTTAACAAAAAAATACCCATAAGCAGGGGTGTTTCTAGGCTAAAACATTTGGGGTCTGGGCCCCTGATGTTTTCTCCCAGGCCCCGAATGTCCTGCCTGTTAGACAGATACAAATATATTGCGGTCCTCAGGATGGCAATAGAATTGAAACTAACACACTGCAAGATATGTAGGACCTGGGATGACATCGCAGGTCATGTGATCAGTGCCATCCAATCCTGCACTGGTCACATGATTGTGACATCATCACAGGTCCTTTTCAACCCCGTCTTCTAAACTGAAGAGGAGAATTGTGGGGAAGAAGCTGCAGTGAGCTCTGCTACATCAGAATAGGTAAGTGAAGGGAGAAGCAGAGGGATGCTGGGAGTTGTGGTTATTTAACTGGGACTGTATGTTAGGGCAGAAGGGAGGGATGTTATCATGCGACTGTGTGTTGGAGGTGACTTGGGCAGGGTTCTGTTAGGTACTTTCACACCTGCGGCATGGGACTGGTGAACAGTCCGCCGAATCCATGCTGCCACAGGTGCATGTGTGGGACCGGAACTATGCTCTGGCCCCATTCACCGTAATGGGGGCGGGCCCGGGATCCAGCCGCAGCACGGCAAATCCTACCGAGAAGCGGCCGGAACAAAAGTACAGCATGCACAGCACGGATCCGGTGGGCTGTTCACCCGCTGGAACGCCTGCTGGAACAGCCTGCCGGAGTCCCCTGCCGCAGGTGTGAAACTAGCATTAGGCTACTTTCACACTTGCGTTGTAAGGGTCCATTTGTGAGATCCGTCACAGGCTCTCATAAACTGTCCAAAACAGATCAGTTTTGTCCTAATGCATTCTGAATGGAAAAGGATCCGTTCAGAATGCATCAGTTTTGCTTCAGTTCAGTCAGCATTCCGTTTTGGAGGTGGACACTAAAACGCTGCTTGCTGCGTTTTGGTGTCCGCATGAAGAAACTGATCCAAACTGGCTATTTAAAAGATAATACAGCCGGATCCGTTCAGAACGGATGCAGATGGTTGTATTATCATGATGGAAGCGTTTTTGCTGATTCATGACAGATCCAGCAAAAACGCTGGTGTGAAAGTAGCCTTATTGACATTGGACTGTGTTGTGGAGTGATGTAATTTACATGGGACTGCATGTTGGAGGTGACTGTGGGAAGGAAGGGATGTTATTTACATGGGACTGTACGTTGAAGGAGGCTGTCGGAGGGAGTGATATTTACATAGGACTGTATGTTGATGATGGCTATGGGTGGGAATGATGTTATTTACATGGGACTGTATTTGGAGGGGGCTGTAGATAGAGAGGGATGTTATTTACATGGGACTATATATTGGAAGGGGCTGGAAAGATGGTGTGATGTTATTTACACAGGAGAGAAATAGCTTTATTTACATGGGACTTTATGGTGGAGGGGCTGAGAAATTATAATTTCTGAGGACACTAAAGTTAGGAATATAACTACAGCAGGCACTTCAGGGTGAGCATTTTAACAGTCGGGGGAACAATATAAATACTGGGGGCACTGTAGGGGTTTTATAATTCCAGGGGATACTAGACGTTCTTATTACTACTGGAGGCTCTGTAGGAGAGACTTATAGGAGAGATTCTACTAAGAGCATTATGGGGGGTCTTATTACTACTGAGGGGTCTGTAGAGAGCTTGATTACCACTGGGGGGACAATAGAGGCCTTATTACTACTGGGGGCTCTGTGAGGGCATTTTTAATACTGGAGGGCTCTTCTACTAATGGAGGCACTCTTGGGGAGCATTATCAGTGCTGGGGTCACTGTAGTGTGCAGTGTTACTAATGAGGGAATTACTACTGGTAGGACTATTACTATGGGGGCCACTATTATTTCTCCAGGATAGTATTTGCAGGTATTGGGGGACACAGTGAGCATCAGGATAAGACTGTGGGGACTCCAGGTTGGGGGATGATGATGGAAATGTGAGGAAGCTAAGATGTCTGTGTGTCACACTCTGCAGAGACGAGGAGCGGGTGAGAGAAGTTGTCCAGACCGAATGGAGAAGATGATGACAGAGAAGATCTACATCACAGAAGACGTCACCTGGGAGGCACTGGATGTGAGGTATGTTCTCCTATATAGCAGGGTTGGGACCGGGGTCGACAGAGAATTGGGCCATATTCATTGGGGCTTGGGCCCCGGATCTTTTGAGACCCTAGCAACGCCCCTGCCCATAGGCACACAGCCAAGATAACACAGAAGTGGCTTAGGGACAACTCTGAATGTCCTTGAATGGTCCAGCCAGAGCCCTGACTTAAATCCAATTGAAAATCCCAGAACAGACCTGAAAATGGCTGTCCACCAAAGGTCCCCATCCAGCCTGACAGAGCTTGAGAAGATCCATAGAGAAGAATGTATAAAAATGCCCAGAATCCAGCATCATACCCAAGAAGACTGGAGGCCGTAATTGCTGCCAAAGTTGCTTCAACTAAGTCCTGAGTAAGCGGTCTGAATATTTATGTCAATGCAAGATTTAAGGTTTTTCCTTTTCAATAAATTAGCAAAGATTCCAAACATTCTGCTTTTACTTTCTCATTCTAGGGAACAGAGTGCAGAATGATGGGGTAAACATTGATTTTTTTTAATTTTTTTTTATTTTAGCATGAGGCCAGAATGTAATAAATGTGAAAGTGTGAATGCACTGAATGTATGGTCAATACAAAGATCTGAAACATTATTTATTTATTCCAAGGACTTTAAAATAACAGGGGACAAACAGTATGTGTAAAGGAAAGGTGATCTAAGCATGGTATGCTCTTGTGGGCAGGGTCCACTCCGCTCTGTACAAGTCTGGTAATAGTTTCTTGTTTATGGTATTTTTAGATTATGCATGTGTAAACCTCTCTTGATGTACAGCGTCATGGAATACACTTTCAAATAAAAAATAATAAGTAATGAAATATGTTCATTATGCTGTTAATATTAACATTTTTCATAGATAATTACTTGCATCACCATGGTTTAGTTAGAATATTGTTTTAACCTTCCAAATGAAAACATTCTGAATAGACTCTCCTGAGAAACTCCATTTAACAGTTAAACTTAACAGCAGATGCTGCACGTATAACATTGCCAAGCCTGGTGGCCTATCTGATCACAGTTGGAGGTGGAAGTTGGTTAGGGCAGTGAACTTATGAGCTACAATAAAAGAAAAACACAATTGAACTCACTGCCCTGTTAGAGAAGAGAATACAGGTAACACAGAGGTTACTAGATTCAATACGTGTGCCCTCTCTAGAAGATGTGACTTCTCCTTGCATCTGTAAATCAAGTTATGAACAGACAAGTTCACCTACTTCAATAATCTGTATTCTGTCCTTGAATGGTAACACGCATGGCTGTATATTAGAGATGAGCGAGCACCAAAATGCTCGGGTGCTCGTTATTCGAGTCGAACTTTTCCCGATGCTCGGGTGCTCGTTTCGAATAACGAACCCCATTGAAGTCAATGGGAGACTCGAGCATTTTTGCGGGGGACCAAGGCTCTGCCTAAGGAAGGCTGGGTGAAAACCTGGAAACCTCAGAAAATGATGGAAACACCACGGAAATGGACAGGAAACAGCAGGGGCAGCATGCATGGATGCCTCTGAGGCTGCCTAATCCCACCATTACCCCAAATTCTCAGGCAACAGCCTGGTGGTTACCCTCAAGGCAATTGTGCTCACCCAGACCAAGAAAGGCGAGGCAAATACCCATCACATGTTAGGGAAGCACCCAACTAGGTGCAACGAAGGTCCATCACCGCCTGCAGGTGACACCACTGCTCATGCTGGCACTGCAGCTGAAATCAAGTTTAGTATCTGATCTTATCAGTTGCTGTGCCTGCTGGTGGTATAGTGGTGAGCATAGCTACTTCCCAAGCAGTTGATCTGGGTTTGATTCCCATCTATCGCAGGAGGCAATTCAGAATCAGTACAATATCTAATACGTCCCCTATCCTGGTAGAGAGTTGTTTGTAGAGAGGGCCTGTAGGTGGGGGGCAGGCTGGGGGGAAGGAGGTTGAGCTGGAAGAGCCAGAGGAGTGCCCCCTGGGCTAGCGTGTGTGGTGGTGACAACAGCCGGAATGGATTTAGAAAAACTGTATGGTATCGATTCTTCTCAGTTTAATACCGTATACATCCCCTATATTTAATGGATTTTTCGAACACGGAAAACGGAAAAAGAGCTTGCTCTGGCCAGGGGAGTGTCCATGCTCTGCCTATCACAGGTCATGAGGCAGATAAAAGAAGAACAAAAACAAACATGAGTACAAATTCTAATACATCCCTATCCGGCTAAATTGTTTTGTAGAGTGGGCCTGTAGGTGGGGGGGGGGCAGGCTGGGGCAAGGAGGTTTCGCTGGAAGAGCCAGAGGAGTGCCCCTGGGCCTGCGTGTGTGGTGGTGAACAACAGCCGGAATGCATTTGGAAATACTCTAGCATCAGCCGGTGCAGTATCGATTCTTCTCAGTTTAATACCGTATACGTCCCTATCTTGGGACCCTATATTTAATGGATATTTCGAACACGGAAAATGGAAAAAAGAGCTTGCTCTGGCCAGGGAGTGTCTTTCCCACTGCAGCTAAGGACGTGTCCATGCTCTGCCTATCACAGGTCATAGGCAGATAAAAGAAGAACAAAACATCAGTACAACTTCTGAATACGTCCCCTATCGGGTAAATTGTTTGTAACGTGGGCCTGTAGGTGGGGGGGCAGGCTGGGGCAAGGAGGTTTCGCTGGAAGAGCCAAGAGTGCCACCTGGGCTAGCGTGTGGTGGTGACAACAGCCGGATGGATTTAGAAAAACTGACGACCGCAGGACCCCAACATAAAAATTTAGCATCAACCGGTACAGTCGTAAATTATGAGATTGATCAACTGGGTATGTATACTACTCATAAAACCGTATATGGCAGCTATCCGGAAAAATGTTTGGAAGAGAGAAAGATAGACAAAGACGTAAATTGTTTGGAGAGTGGGCCTGTAGGTGGGGGGGGGCAGGCTGGGAAGGAGGTTTCGCTGGAAGAGCCACAGGATGCCCCCCTGGATAGCGTGTGTGGTGGTGACAACACCGGATGGAGTTAGAAT
>ONZH01011276.1:0-53681 GCA_900303285.1 Rhinella marina
GGCTCACCTACAGACATTTGACTGCAATCTCAGTCTGACCAAGGCATTGGTGGTGTCACTGCCCATGCTGTGTCAGGCTAAATTTTTGGGTGCTTCACCTGCCACCTGAGTCTAACTTGGTCACTATGGGTTCACCGCCGTGCTGTGTCAGGCTACAATTTTTGGGTGGTTCACCTGCTACCTCAATCTAACTTGGTCACTTATTGGTGTCACTACGCTGTCACCATGCTGTGTCAGGCTTATGCCTGCGTCGTGGGGCGGGGGATAGCACAGCAGTGCCAGCATGAGCCGTGGTGTCACCTGCAGGCGGTGATGGACCTAGTTGGGTGCTTTCCTAACATGTGCCAGCACATGTGCCTTGCCCATCTTGGTCTGGGTCAGCACAATTGTCTTGAGGGTCACCACCAGGCTGTTGCCCAGAATTTGGCATAATGGTACGATTAGGCAGCCTCAGAGTCATCCATGCATGCTGCCCCTGCTGTCTCCTGTCCTTTTCCTTGGTGCTTCCATCATTTTCTGAGGTTTCCAGATTTTCACGCAACCTTCCCTATGCAGAGCCCCGGTCCCCTGCAAAAAATGCTCGAGTCTCCCATTGACTTCAATGGGGTTCGTTATTCGAAACGAGCACCCGAGCACCGGGAAAAATTCTATTGGAATAACGAGCACCCGAGCATTTTAGTGCTCGCTCATCTCTAGTTAAGAGCACTGTTCCGTATGCCCAATCTAGGCTCTACATCTTATAACTATGAGGTGCCGTTAGCCTTATATTAGATTTATGTACCCTGCCTTGACATTACTCGGGCGTCTACAACGTCCTGACAGTCATTACTGGCTGCTACAGCTAGTTAAAAAACAAACAAACAGAGCTCCCCCAACATGTTTCACCACTGAATTGTGGCTTCATCAGGGGTTAGGAGCTGCAAACCCGATTGTCTGGTGATGCGGCCTTTTATCCATATGCCGATACCTCCCAAAAGGGTTTTCTTCCAATCACCACGACCTACGGGTTAATTGGACTTACAACCCACCTACTTTAGTGACTTATGGACTGGATTCATCTATTCATGAATGAATGGATAGTGATCAGTGAATTATAAGATATGGAGCATAAAGCCTAATGCCCACTGTAAGCACAAGTATGAAATAACAGCACAGTCCATAAGGAGTTGTTGCAGTAGTCTGTAAATTTACTTAATAATACCCCACTGGCTGCTATTAGTGCTTTTAAAGCATCGTTTCATACTTTAGGTATTAAGAAAATAATGTTTGTCAATTTTTAAAAATTATCTAATAAAGGTTATATCTTATTATAAGGTCCAGAAAGGAATTGTTATAGCTTAGCTATTTGAAATATGTATCTAAAGTTAATTCCGGGCCATAATGGCTAATTTAATGGATTGAGTGTTTAAGACATGGTTGGATTCTTCGCATGACTGGGATGTTAAAGGGGTTGTCTCACGAAAAATATTCTACAGTTTTCAAACCAGCACCTGGATCTGAATACTTTTGTAATTGCATGTCATTAAAAATTTTGTATAGCTACTGAGTTATTCAGTAACATGTATCTGTATAGGACCACTTAATTTCTTATTTCTTTGACCTATTCACTGAGCAGGCCGCACATGCTCAGTTTCAACTTTTAACTGCCTACTGAGCTGTGATAGGCAGAGCTGAGACACGCCTCCTTAGCTGCAGCAGAAAAGACACTCCCCTTGAGCTGTCAGCTTGATATAAATCTAGCAGATCAATGAATGGGGAGATCTCTGGGTCCATGTGAGGTACATGGCTGGTTCTAGCTTTGTTAGAAAGGTATTGTCATGGACTATATGATGTCTGATTTTCATTTTTTACATTATTCGTGGGATAACCCCTTTAATATTCAGGGTTTTACACTGTTTAGGAAAGACAAGGTCAATAGAAAAGGTAGTGGTGTGTGCCTGTATGTGAGGAGTGATCTAAAGGCAAATGTGAAAGAGGCAATTGTGGGCGAGTATGGTGAGGATGTTGAAACCATATGGGTGGAATCACAAAGGGATATAAACACTGAAAAAATAATACTTGGTGTAATCCATAGACCACCTAACATCACAGAGAAGATAGAAGTTCAACCGTATAACCAAATAGAGCAGGCTGCACAGGCTCATACAGTGGTCATAATGGGAGATTTTAACTTCCCAGACATTGACTGGGGTCATGGTTTTGCCTCAACTGCAAAGGGGAGAAAATTCCTCAACTTGCTGCAGGACCACTTTATGGGCCAGTGTGTAGAAGCTCCCACTATGGGCAATGCTCTGTTGGATCTGGTCATTTCTAAGTATGCAGAGCTTGTTACTGAGAAACACTTGGTAATAGTCTCCACAATATAATTATATTTCCCCGAACTATAAGAAGCAATATCTGTCTGGTAGAGCAAAAACACTAAATTTTAAAAAGGCTAATTTCCCTGGGTTGAGGGCAGCATTTCAGGGTATAGACTGGGAGCAGCTACTGTCACATAATAATACTGAGGATAAATGGGAGAGCTTTAAATCCACATTGAGTAATTCCACAAAAAATGTATTCCTTTAGGTAACACCATGGCTTACAGCTACTGTAAAGAGGGTAATAAATGACAAAAAAGGGAATTTAAAACATACAAATCTGAGGGGTCAGCTGTAGCCTTTGACGTTTACAAAGGTAAAAAAAACTGTAAAATGGAGGTAAAATCTGCAAAAATACAAAATGAACAGCAGGTGGCAAAAGAGAGCAAAACAAATCCCAAAAATTATTTAAATACATAAATGCTAAAAAACCAAGGTCTGACCAGGTATGTCTCCTAAATAACGATAAAGGGGGTTAGTCACTGAAGATAAAGAAAAGGCTGAGTTACTAAATGGTTTTTTTAGCTTTGTATATAAAAAAGAAGAGAAAGGAGCTGATATCAGTGGTGCCAGGGCTGTTAGTACATCCGATAATATACTCAATTGGCTAACTATAGATATGGCAGGGGTGTCCGACAGGCTGTTCCTGTGGGTGAACAGCCTGCCAGATCTGTGCTGCCGCTAGTGCACGTGTGCAGCTGGAACTACACTCCATCCCCATTCACTATAGTGGAGGCAGGCTAGAGTTCCGGCTGCAGCACACCAAACATGCCGAGAGGCGGCCAGACTAAAATTACAGGTTGTCGCAGACGTGCACTAGCAGCAACACGAATCTGGCAGGCTGTTTACCTGCCGGAACAGCCTGCCAGACACCCCTGCCGCTAGTGTGAAAGTTTAATGAGGTAAATGTGAACAAAACTTCGGGTCCAGATGGATTACACCCAAGAGTTCTTAAAGAGCTCAGTTCAATCATTGCTGTGCCCTTGTTTATAATTTTTAAAGATTCTCTAGATAATGGTATAGTGCCAAGTGATTGGCACAAGGCAAATGTGGTGCCAATATTTAAAAAAGGTCTAGGTCCTCCGCAGGCAATTATAGACCAGTTAGTTTAACTTCTGTTGCGGGAAAATGTTTGAAGGACTCTTAAGGGACTATACATAGGAGTATGTTACTGTTAATAATATCATTAAAAAAGTGATAACCAACATGGGTTTACCAAGGACAGAAGTTGTCAGACTAACCTGATTTGTTTTTATGAGGAGGTGAGTGGAAGCCTGGATAAAGGGGCGGCTGTGGATGTAGAGTTTCTAGATTTTGCACAGGTTTTTGATACTGTCGCTCATAGACGTCTGTTCGGTAAAATAAGGTCTATAGGCTTGGAAAGTAAAGTTTGTAATTCAATTGAAAACTGGCTGAAGGACCGTGTCCAGAAAGTTGTGGTCAATGATTCCTATTTAGAATGGGCCCGGGTTATAAGTGGTGTACTCCAAGGTTCCGTGCTGGGTCCTCTATTATTTAATTTATTTATTAATGATATTGAGGATGGATTTAATAGCACAATTTCTATTTTTACAGATGACACTAAGCTAAGTAGTACTGTGCAGTCTATGGAAGATGCCCATAAACTACAAGCTGATTTGCATACTCTGAGTGTCAACTTGGCAAATGAGGCTCAATGTGGATAAATGTAAAGTTATGTATCTTGGTAGTAATAATCTCTGTGCATCATATGTCTTAGGTGATATAACACTGGGTGAAACACATAGAGAAGGATTTGGATGTCCTTGTAGATCGTAGATGAAATAACAGCATACTATGTCAAACAGCTGCTTCTAAGCCTACCAGTACAGTGTTCATTTTAGGACATGTCAGATATCATAGTCACATATCAGAATAATGTCAATGTGAGGCAAAATACTCACCCTGACGCCTGACCCTGACTTTGATATTTGACTCTGACATCTGATTTTGACTTATGCTCTTCATTACAGTGTTCATTTTAGGACATGGTCAGATATCAGTGTCAAGTATCAAAATAATGCTAGTGTGATACCTGACCCTGACACCTGACCATGACACCTGACCATGACACCCGACCCTGACACCTGACTCTGACACCTGACCCTGACACCTGACCCTGACACCTGACACCTGACCCTGACACCTGACTCTGGACTTCAGGTGTCAGGGTCACTATGACTTTTAGCTTCATTGTACTTTACATATGCTGAATCACATAGATTAAGAAAGTCACTTCTTAATCTGTCTGAACCTATAGCTCAGCAGTCACTATGACTTTTAGTCATTTTTCATTTTCATATACTGAATGACATAGATGAAGAAATTCACTTTTTAATCTGGCAGAATTTATAGCTCAGCAGTTAGACACTTGCATTCTATATAGACTTCTGGGGTTCGACTCCCATTTTGGTCTTTAAAAAATAAATTGGTATTTTATTCAGCCCTAGAAAAGAGGCAAATTCAAGTGATGTGTGACCCTTGACAACTGACTCGTCAGGCGTCAGGGCTCAGGGTCGCTATGACTTTTAGCTTCATTGTGCTTTTCATATACTGAATGACATAGATGAAGAAATTCACTTCTTAATCTGGCTGAATTTATAGCTCAGCAGTTAGACACTTGCATTCTATATAGACTTCTGGGGTTCAACTCCCATTTTGGTCTTTAAAAAATAAATTGGTATTTTATTCAGCCCTAGAAAAGAGGCAAATTCAAGTGATGTGTGACCCTTGACAACTGACTCGTCAGGCGTCAGGGCTCAGGGTCGCTATGACTTTTAGCTTCATTGTGCTTTTCATATACTGAATGACATAGATGAAGAAATTCACTTCTTAATCTGGCTGAATTTATAGCTCAGCAGTTAGACACTTGCCTTCCATGTAGATTTCTGGGGTTTGAGTCCTTTTTGGTCTTTAAAAAATAAATTGGTATTTTATTGAGCCCTAGAAAAGAGGCAAATTCAAGTGATGTGTGACCCTTGACAACTGACTCGTCAGGGGTCAGGGTCGCTATGAAATTCAAGTAACATAGTAACATAGTTTGTAAGGCCGAAAAAAGACATCTGTCCATCCAGTTCAGCCTGTTTTCCTACAAGTTGATCCAGGAGAAGGCAAAAAAAAACCCTGTGAGGTAGAAGCCAATTTTCCTCACTTTAGGGGGAAAAATTCCTTCCCGACTCCAGTCAGGCAATCAGAATAACTCCCTGGATCAACGACCCATCTCTAGTAACTATAACCTGTAATATTATTACCCTCCAGAAATACATCCAGGCCCTTCTTGAACTCTCTTAGTGAACTTACCATCACCACCTCCTCAGGCAGAGAGTTCCATAGTCTCACTGCTCTTACCGTAAAGAATCCTCTTCTATGTTTATGTACAAACCTTCTTTCCTCCAGACGCAGAGGATGTCTCCTCGTCACAGTCACAGTCCTCGGGATAAATAGATGATGGGAGAGATCTCTGTACTGACCTCTGATATATTTATACATAGTTCTTAGATCTCCCCTCAGTCGTCTTTTTTCTAAAGTGAATAACCCTAATTTTGATAATCTTTCTGGGTACTGTAGTCTACCCATTCCAGTTATTACTTTAGTTGCCCTCCTCTGAACCCTCTCCAGCTCTGCTATGTCTGCCTTGTTCACAGGAGCCCAGAACTGTACACAGTACTCCATATGTGGTCTGACTAGTGATTTGTAAAGTGGCAGGACTATGTTCTCATCACGGGCATCTATGCCTCTTTTGATGCAACCCATTATCTTATTGGCCTTGGCAGCAGCTGTCTGACACTGGTTTCTGCAGCTTAGTTTGCTGTTCACTAAAATTCCTAGGTCCTTTTCCATGTCAGAGTTACCCAATGCTTTACCATTTAGTATGTACTGGTGACTTGCATTATTCCTTCCCATATGCATAACCTTACATTTGTCAGTGTTAAACCTCATCTGCCACTTTTCTGCCCAAGCCTCCAGTCTATCCAGATCCTGCTGTAGCAGTGCACTGTCCTCCTCTGTGTTAATTACTTTACATAGTTTAGTGTCATCTGCAAAAATTGATATTTTACTGTGCAAGCTTTCTACAAGATCATTAATAAATATATTGAAGAGAATAGGACCCAATACAGACCCCTGTGGTACCCCACTAGTGACAGTGACCCAATCTGAGTATGTACTGTTAATAACCACCCTCTGTTTTCTATCACTAAGCCAGTTACTTACCCACATACAGACATTTTCTCCCAGGCCAAGCATTCTCATTTTGTATACTAACCTTTTATGTGGTACCGTGTCAAACGCTTTGGAGAAGTCCAAATATACGACATCCATTGAGTCGCCGTGGTCAAGTCTAGAACTTACCTCCTCATAGAAAGTGATTAAATTGGTTTGACATGACCGATCCCTCATGAAGCCATGCTGATATGGAGTTATTTGCTTATTTTCATTGAGGTACTCCAAGATAGCATCTCTCAGAAAACCTTCAAACAGTTTACCCACAACAGAAGTTAAACTTACCGGCCTATAGTTTCCAGGCTCTGTTTTTGGACCCTTTTTGAATATTGGCACCACATTTGCTATGCGCCAATCCTGTGGAACACTCCCCGTCAGTATAGAGTCCTTAAATATCAGAAATAAGGGTCTGTCGATTACATTACTTAATTATCTTAGGATACGGGGGTGTATGCCATCCGGTCCTGGTGATTTGTCTATTTTAATATTTTTAAGACATTGCTGCACCTCTTCCTGGGTCAGAGAGGACACTTTTAAAGGGGAATTTACTTTTATACTCTGCATTTCATCTGACATTTTATTTTCCTCAGTGAATACAGTGGAGAAAAAGTTATTTAGTAGCTTCGCTTTCTCCTCATCGCTCTCTGCTACTCCCCCCTCATTACTCTGTAAGGGGCCGACACCTTCAGGTTTATACTTTTTAGTATTTATATAATTGAAGAACATTTTAGGGTTAGTTTTACTCTCTTGGCGATTAATCTCTCGGTCTCTAGTTTGGCTGTTTTTATGTGTCTTTTACATATTCTATTTTTTTCCTTATAGTTTTTCAATGTTTCCTCACTCCCCTCCTGTTTTAGTGATTTAAATGCTTTCTTTTTGTCATTTATTGCTTTCTTTACAGTTCTATTTATCCACATTGGTTTTTTCTTGTTTCTTATTATTTTATTCCTATATGGTATGTACCTCTCACAATTAGATATTAGGATGCTTTTAAAAATATCCCATTTTGTGGCTGTATTTTTATTTTTGAGGACTTTGTCCCAGTTAGTTAGGCCTATGGCCTCTCTTAGTTGGCTAAATTTAGCTTTTTTGAAGTTTGGTATTTTTGTTCCTCCCTGAAGAAATGCTCTTTTGAATGACAATTGGAAGGTTATTATGATATGGTCACTGTTTCCCAGGTGTCCCCCAACCTGCACACCTGTTGTTCTGTCAGGTCTATTGGTTAATACTAAGTCCAGTATGGCCATCCCTCTAGTGGGGTCCTGAACCAGTTGGGAAAGGTAATTGTCTTTGGTTATTTTCAAGAACTTGTTTCCTTTATGAGATGTACAGGTTTCAGTTTCCCAGTCTATATCTGGGTAGTTAAAGTCCCCCATAATAACGACCTCATTATGATTTGCCGCCTCGTCTATTTCATTTAGAAGTAGATTTTCTGTGGTCTCTGATATATTGGGTGGTTTACAATAAACCCCTATTAGTAGTTTATTATTGTTTTTGGCTCCATTTATTTCTACCCACAGTGACTCCACATCTTTATGTCCCTCACTTATATCTTCCCGGAGTGTGGGCTTTAGGCATGACTTTACATAAAGGCAGACCCCTCCCCCTCTCCGGTTTTGACGATCCTTTCTAAAAAGATTGTAACCCTGTACATTAACTGCCCAGTCATAGCTATCATCCAGCCATGTCTCAGTTACTCCCACTATGTCATAGTCCTCCTCACACATCACTAATTCCAGTTCACCAGTTTTATTAGCTAGGCTTCTGGCATTAGTGTACATACAATGAAGAGGCAAATTCAAGTGATGTGTGACCCTTTTTTTGAAGCTAAAAGTCATAGCGACCCTGAGCCCTGACGCCTGACGAGTCAGTTGTCAAGGGTCACACATCACTTGAATTTCATAGCGACCCTGACCCCTGACGTCTGACGAGTCAGTTGTCAAGGGTCACACATCACTTGAATTTGCCTCTTTTCTAGGGCTCAATAAAATACCAATTTATTTTTTAAAGACCAAAAGGGGAACTTGAACCCCAGAAATCTACATGGAAGGCAAGTGTCTAACTGCTGAGCTATAAATTCAGCCAGATTAAGAAGTGAATTTCTTCATCTATGTCATTTAGTATAAGAAAAGCACAATGAAGCTAAAAGTCATAGCGACCGTGGGCCCTGACGCCTGACGAGTCAGTTGTCAAGGGTCACACATCACTTGAATTTGCCTCTTTTCTAGGGCTGAATAAAATACCAATTTATTTTTTAAAGACCAAAATGGGAGTCAAACCCCAGAAGTCTATATAGAATGCAAGTGTCTAACTGCTGAGCTATAAATTCTGCCAGATTACGAAGTGAATTTCTTCATCTATGTCATTCAGTATATGAAAATGAAAAATGACTAAAAGTCATAGTGACTGCTGAGCTATAGGTTCAGACAGATTAAGAAGTGATTTTCTTAATCTATGTGATTCAGCATATGTAAAGTTCAATAAAGCTAAAAGTCATAGTGACCCTGACACCTGAAGTCCAGAGTCAGTTGTCAGGTGTCAGGGTCAGGTGTCAGGTGTCAGGGTCGGGTGTCAGGGTCAGGTATCACACTAGCATTATTTTGATACTTGACACTGATATCTGACCATGTCCTAAAATGAACACTGTACTTCATAGGTCAGGGTCAAGTCAGAATCAGTTAAAGACATACTGTGTATTTGTATGCTAAATCACACAACCAAAGAAAGTCTATAGCTGAGCTTCTGGCTATGTGTCTGAAATGCTGTAACATAGTAACATAGTTTATAAGGCAAAAAAAAAGACATCTGTCCATCCAGTTTGGCCTGTGAGCTAAGATGAACACAAGTGTGAGCTAAGGTCATATAGTATTATGGGAGTACATAGTTCAGTGGTTAGGTTACTCGTTTGTGTACTGGAGTTTATGGGTTTAGAAACCTTAAAACAACAAGTTAATGTTTTTAAACATTAGATAACAGACAAATTCAAGTGATGTGTGATGCTGATATCTGACTTTCTTCACTGGTCAGTGTCACAATGACTTTTAGGTTCATTGTATTTTTGGTATAATAAATATCATAGATGAAGAAAATCCTAGTCTTACATATATTAGGCAGGCCTTTAGCTCAGTGATACGGCTGTTGACTCATATACGATGTTCCTGGGTTCAAAACCCTTTTCAGCCTTTAAAAAATAATAACATTTTATTAATCCCTAGATAAGAGACAAATTTAACTGATGTGCTACGCTGATATCTGACTTTCTTCACTGGTCAGAGTCAGCGTCACAACTTTTAGGTTCATTGTATTTTTGGTATACTAACTCTCATAGATGAAGAAAATCATATATATCAGTGTCTAAAGCAATAGCTCAGTGGTAACACATTTGTTTTACATACAGTGTTCCTGGGTTCAAAACCCTTTTCAGGCTTTTAATCAAATTAATATTTTATAGAGCCCTAGATAACAAACAAATTCAAGTGATGCGTGATGTGAATAGTCCTTTTTTTTATTAAGAGTATTTTATTAAGAGTACATGGGCAGCGCTATAGTAAGGGGGGCACCAATTTACTGTATCTTCATCTATTTCCAGGTGAGGGCTATTTAGTTTTTTGTTGTCTTGAAAGAGTCACTGTACAATACAATAATGTATTCTTATTTCTTAGGAAGGAGTCTAATTATCAGATGTGTAAATCACAGTTTTTTTTTTTCCTTCCTGTGGATCAACTTGGAGGATAACAGGCCGAACTGGATGGACAGATGTTTCTTTCGGCCTTATAAACTATTAAACTTTATTAAAAATTTGTCGGCATCCACCCAAACATAAACTGCAAAGATATGACCACTAGGAGCCTCACTAGTCCACTGTCCGTGGTTAGGCATGGTCCAGCTCTCCCAGCAAATACAGGCAGGAGGAAGTGGGGGAGTGTTCTGTAGTAGCTGATGCTGCAGGAGGCTTGCAGGATTCACTACTTCCTCACAGAACTGCAAACCAACTTCTAAATGTGCTCTCCCCCCACTATCTTACATGGCTTATAGATTGATTCACCTCTCTCAAGTGTGTATGCAGTTATTAGCAAGAATCTCTATTTTGGCTTATACATATCTACTGTATATATGTGTATTATACACACAGCGTGCTATAGCTTCACCACACTGAGATCTGCTCAGAAAGCTAATATTCATATTACTGCTTTATTCACAGGCACAATATATGATAATGCAGACACCAGTAATGTGTTAGCCTGTTGGGAGCTTGTGAGAGATAGGTTTTTATATATATTGTGTAAAGCCTGTACTACTCGTCTTTGACCACTAGATGTCAGCTAGTTAGCAATGTGAGTCACGTGAACACTCTCTTTGTTTTAAGACATGATAATTTGCCTCTTTCAAATGAACCAATGAACTCAGCTTGTGTCAAAGAACCAATCACTCTGTTTAAGTAACACCCCTTTTTGTCTATGTCATAACTACTATATAAGTGACTGTCTCTTTAATAAACGGGCTCTTGCTTGGGGGATGTGAAGTATTTTCCATGAAACCAACTTGTGTGTGGTATCATTGTGAAAGGAATGGTCTGAGCATATGCATACCTATACTTCTAATGATTTGGCACCACACAAAGAAGAAGAGTATCGCGAGAATGGCGATGACAAGCTCCCTTTTACATATAACTTTCAAAGCCTGGGGTTTAACATTCTCAGGTAGGCCCAATAGTCGCAGGTTATTTCGCCTGGAGCGATTTTCCAGGTCCTCCACGTGATCTTTCAGTATGATGTTCTGCTTAGGGAGGTCCTGTATACGATGGTTGGCTTTAGCTGAGTCCTCCTCCACTATGGCAACTCACTGCTCCAGCTCCTCACAGCATGCATCGTGCTGCACTACTGCATCATGGAGTTGTTGTAAAGACACCGATAATGTTTTAGACAAGGCCTCTCTAATGTCGGGAGCCAAATGTTTAGCCACTTCAATGGCCAGGGTCTTGTAGTCAATTCCTTGTGGCCCTGTCAAGTCCTCTAGTTGTAAGAGACGGATCAGGCTAGCGTCCCTGCCACCTACAGTGGGGAAAAAAATTATTTAGTCAGCCACCAATTGTGCAAGTTCTCCCACTTAAAAAGATGAGAGAGGCCTGTAATTGACATCATAGGTAGACCTCAACTATGAGAGACAAAATGAGAAAACAAATTCAGAAAATCACATTGTCTGATTTTTAAAAAATATATTTGCAAATTATGGTGGAAAATAAGTATTTGGTCATTAACAAAAGTTCATCTCAATACTTTGTTATATATCCTTTGTTGGCAATGACAAAGGTCAAACATTTTCTGTAAGTCTTCACAAGGTTGGCACACACTGTTGCTGGTATGTTGGCCCATTCCTCCATGCAGATCTCCTCTAGAGCAGTGAAGTTTTGGGACTGTCGCTGGGCAACACGGACTTTCAACTCCCTCCAAAGGTTTTCTATGGGGATGAGATCTGGACACTGGCTAGGCCACTCCAGGACCTTGAAATGCTTCTTACGAAGCAACTCCTTCGTTGCCCTGGCGGTGTGCTTGGGATCATTGTCATGCTGAAAGACCCAGCCACATTTCATCTTCAATGCCCTTGCTGATGGAAGGAGGTTTGCACTCAAAATCAAAATCTCATAATACATGGCCCCATTCATTCTTTCATGTACACGGATCAGTCGTCCTGGTCCCTTTGCAGAGAAACAGCCCCAAAGCATGATGTTGCCACCCCTATGCTTCACAGTAGGTATGGTGTTCTTTGGATGCAACTCAGCATTCACTCTCCTCCAAACACGATGAATTGAGTTTCTACCAAACAGTTCTACTTTGGTTTCATATGACATTCTCCCAATACTCTTCTGGAACATCCAAATTTTTTCTAGCAAACTTCAGACGGACCCGGATATGTGCTGGCTTAAGCAGGGGGACACATCTGGCACAGTTCTTGTGATCATTTTGACCCCACGGGGTGAGATCTTGCATGGAGTCCCTGATCGAGGGAGATTTTCAGTGGTCTTGTATGTCTTCCATTTTCTAATTATTGCTTCCACAGTTGATTTCTTCACACCAAGCTGCTTGCCTATTGCAGATTCAGTCTTCCCAGCCTGGTGCAGGTCTACAATTTTGTTTCTGGTGTCCTTCCACAGCTCTTTGATCTTCACCATAGTGGAGTTTGAAGTGTGACTGTTTGAGGCTGTGGACAGGTGTCTTTTATACTGATGACAAGTTCAAACAGGTGCCATTACTACAGGTAATGAGTGGAGGACAGAGGAGCCTCTTAAAGAAGAAGTTACAGGTCTGTGAGAGCCAAAAATCTTGCTTGTTTGTAGGTGACTAATAACTTATTTTCCACCATAATTAGCAAAAAAATTCTTAAAACATCAGACAATGTGATTTTCTGGATTTATTTTCTCTTTTTGTCTCTCATAGTTGAGGTCTACCTATGATGTCAATTACAGGCCTCTCTCATCTTTTTAAGTGGGAGAACGTGCAAAATTGGTGGCTGACTAAATACTTTTTTTCCCCATTGTACAGGCGAGGCAGGGCAGGAATCCCGCCATCTTGCTTAGCATGGTGTCAATGGCTACCTTTACCTTTGCAGCTGAAAATTTTCCAGCTTCTGCTTCGTAGGAGGTATCGGTCCATGAACCAGGGTGTCCAGTACTGTAGGGAACCAAATCATGCCAGGGGTGCCCCCTATTGACAGATAGGTTTGAGCAAAGCCAGGCTTTATGAGACAGGGAAACGGAGCTTCTTCACTCCGTGTCTTGCATCCTAGCGCCAGGAACCAGAAGTCCTTGAATTTGTCTCTTTTCAAGGGCTTCATAAAATGTAATTATTTTTTAAAGGGGTTTTAAACC
This sequence comes from Rhinella marina, assembly GCA_900303285.1. Taxonomy (NCBI): domain Eukaryota; kingdom Metazoa; phylum Chordata; class Amphibia; order Anura; family Bufonidae; genus Rhinella; species Rhinella marina. The sequence goes on from ONZH01011276.1 coordinate 13,465, forward strand.
CAGGAACACTATATATGAATCAATAGCCTTCCCACTGAGCTTGCATAATATAAGACTAGGATTTTCTTCATCTATAAGATTTAGTATACCAAAAATACAATGAACCTAAAAGTCATTGTGACGCTGATACTGACCAGTGAAGAAAGTCAGATGTCAGCGTCACACATCACTTGAATTTGTCTCTTATCTAATGTTTAAAACATTAACTTGTTGTCTTAAGGTTTCTAATGAGTTTTGAACCCAGAAACTCCAGTGTACAAACTAGTAACCTAACCACTGAGCTATGCACTCACATAACGCTGTAAGATCTTAACTTACAACTTTTCAGACACATAGCCAGAAGCTCAGCTATAGACTTTCTTTGGTTGTGTGATTTAGCATGCAAATACATGGTATATCTATAACTCATTCTGACCCTGATCTATGAAGAGCATAAGTCAAACTCAGTTGTCAGAGTCAAATATCAAAGTCAGGGTCAGGTGTCAGGGTGAGTATTTTGCCTCAGACTGACATTATTCTGATATGTGACTATGATATCTGACCATGTCCTAAAATGAACACTGAATACCAGGATACTGTTATGCATTAAACGAGGCATGGACTCACAGGAAAGGGATGTAATATTACCACTTCAAAAAGCTTTGGTGCGGCCCCATCTGGAATATGCAGTTCAGTTCTTGGTAACAGTCCATAGAAAAAATGCTTTTGAATTGGATCAAGAACAAAGGAGAGCGAGTAAACTGATAAGAGGCATGGAGGGTCTTAGTTATGAAGAAAGATTAAAAGAATTAAATTTATTTAGTCTTGAGAAGAGACATCTAAAGGGGGACATGATTAACCTATAACAAATATATAAATGGGCTATACAAAAAGTACGATGAAAAACTGTTCCATGTCAAATGCCCTCAAAAGACAAGGTGGCACTGTCTCCGACTGGACAACAAAAAGTTGTCTCCAGAAGCGTTAAAGTTTCTTTACTGTAAGAACTGTGACTCTGTGGAATATACTTCCTCAGGACATGGTCAGAGCAGGAACAGTGGACAGTTTTAAAAAAAGGTTAGACGAATTCTTAAAGTTAAATGACATTAATGCTTATGAAAATGTGTAGAAATCTGGGTCTCACTTCCTTCTGGGATTCACATCCCCACCTATCCCTTGGTTGAACTTGATAGACTTATGTCTTTTTTCAACTGAATTAACTATTTTACTATGTAACAAGGTCCCGGGTCCAGATAGATTACATCCTAGAGTTGTAAAGGAGCTCAGTTTAGTTATTGCTTTGCCTCTGTTCATAATATTTACAGATTCTTTAAGGACAGGCATTGTACCAAGGGACTGGTGCAAGGCAAATGTGGTGCCCATTTTCAAAAAGGGTGCTAGATCTTCACCAGGAAATTATAGACAGTAAGCTTAACATCCATAGTGGGAAAAATGTTTAAGGGCCTTCTAAGGGACTACATACAGGATTATGTAGATGTCAATAGTATAATAAAAGATAGCCAACATGGTTTTTACTAAGAACAGAAGCTGTCAAACTAAACTGATTTGTTTTAATGAGGAGGTGAGTAGAAGATTGGACAGAGAAAAGGCTGTCAATATTGTGTTTTTGGACTTTGCAAAGGCGTGATACTGTCCCACACGGATGCCTAATGGCTAAATTGAGGTATATTGGTTTAGAAAAGATAATTTGTAATTGGATTGAAAATTGGCGTCACAATCGTATCCAAAGAGTTGTGGTCAATGATTCCTACTCTTGGGGTATAAGTGGTATACCTCAAGGTCTCAGGAAATATGTGGGAGGGATAAAGACATGTATGGTAACATCTATAAAATACTTTGTGGTGTGTCTCAAGTAGAGATGAGCGAATCTATTCGCAGATTCGTATCGAATCTTGGAAATTTTCAGCTGCGAAGCGAATCCGAATATTTGGAGATTTGCTCCGTTAAGATTAGAAAATGTTCCTAAGGCTTTCTACACATTCTCTACGTACTTGTCCGTAAAGTGTACGTACTACGTAAATTGTACACTAATGCTACGTATAAGTTACTCTAGACGCTGTTGTGTACGAATTTAATTACTTAGCGAACTTTTACTGTTAGTTCGTTATTCAAGCGCAAAAGCCCGGGAAGAAAGCGGTCACCTGACTTAGTGGGCAGGGCTTGCTCTGATTGGCTCAGGCTTGGTCCGCCAGTGACGCATCACTTCTGCTGCGACTGCTGAGATGAGCAGAAGCACTGTGTGTGAAGTTCCTAAAGACTGAGACCTGTGTTGTTGAAATTGGGGTGTAATTGTTCTGGGAATCCATATTACACATCAGGGATACTGCAGGGCAAGTGTAGGGCAAGTGCAGGGCTAGTAATTAATCAGGCAGGGAGAGACAGGGAGAGAGATAGGGACAAAGACAGGGACAAAGACAAAGACCAGCTGCAGGGCCACAGAGTCAAGTGAAAAATGTCTGGAATGGATAAGCAAAATGGGTCCAGTTCCAGCCAGACCTCGAGCTCTAAAAAAAAAGGGGATGTGGCACAAGGCAGCAGTGCCAAAGGACCTGTAGCTGGAGCTTCTACTTGTAGTATTCGCAATACTTGGCCGGTGTTCCACTGGGCTAACCCACCAAGGCGCAACATTGTTGTAGAGGAGAAAGTGGATGAGGTAGTGGAGTGGATGGCACGCTAATCTCAGTCTCAGCTGGATGATCTGCTGTCATCTGCTGATACAGTATCCATATGTAGCCAGGGGTCAGACTCAAAGCGTTCCTCCTGCTCCACCATTCCTCTCCAGCAAAGCCCGTCATTTTCGTACGCAATTTGTACGCTCATGCGTACGTGTTCAAAGAAGTTGCGTACCTTTTAAAACTGAACGTTCGTTATTAGTGCGCAAATGTTGGCAAAACACCACATAATGACGTATGATTTGTACGCAGATTCGTTGAATAGATTCGTAGAATATACAAATCTTATGAAAAGTTCGGCGAATGTTCAGCGAATAAAATTTTGAATGATTCGCTCATCTCTAGTCTCAAGGTGAGACATACATCTGGTCAGTTTGTAAGTAGAGGAGAGAGCTGAACACCATTCGTTATCAGAAAAACTGTTATTGAGGTCCCAATGCCGCTAATCTTTAATAGACGTTAGCTTATCCCCTCTTCACTGGTTAGATTCCTGTAGCAAAATGAAATGATGTGTGAGTTAGAATAGGGATTCCTATTAGAGATGAGCGAATTTTTCAAAAATTCGATTCGGCTGGTTTGTCGAATTTTCCGAAAAGATTTGCTTCGATCCGAATAAATTTGTTGCGAATTGCGTTAAAAAACGGCTACTTCCGGGCTGCAGAGAGCCTGGATAGTGGTGTAGAACACTGTGCCTTGCAGTAAAATGCATAGGGAGTAGTGTTGAGCAAGCACCTCTGTGCTCGTAAGCTCGGGTGCTCTGGCCAAGCACTAGAGCATAATGTTAGTCAATGGGACTAAACCAGGCCCCCCCCGCTCGGAAGAGGGGAGGGTGTCTGGTAAATAGGAAAAGGTCAGAATCGCGACTTCTCCTCTTTTACTCCTTTTGCTCGTAAAAGTATGCTAATTAACTGAATTTGTACGCATTAGCGCACAATGCGTACGCATAAGCGCACAATGCGTACGCATTAGCTCACTCAACAGTATTAGGGAGTCTACTGTGGTAGTGAAAGAATACTGTGAGCCAGTGTGACACGCACATAACAGGCTTCGCTCTTAGAATCGCTGCACACTTTTATGTATTTGGGCAGTTAAGGGGACAAAACTCACCAAACAACTCAAGTCTGAACTCAATGTTAGCGCCAGCTATAAAGAATTGTACAGAGGCCCAAGATTCTACTAGAGCGCCAAAAGCACACGCCTTTTACACCAATTCACTGATTCCACATACATTTCGACAGAACCTGTTCTATTACACGCTTATAAAAGCAGAGGTTGGAGATAGCAGTGGCAGCAGCATCAGCAGACTATAGAGTGGCACGACGACAGTGTGGCCAGGTGGCAGCAGCATGAGTAGGCCACAGAGTGGCAGAATGACAGACCCTAGAAGTGGCAGCAGCAGTGGAAGTAGTAGTACAATTTGGAGGCCACAGAGTGGCACAATTACCTAATTTTGACGTAGCAGCAGCTAGGAGATGGCATGTGGAGTCGGCAGCAACAGCAGCATCAGGCCGGAGAGTGGCATGATGACATACCCTGAAGAGCGGCATGATGACATACCCTGAAGAGCAGACCGTAATAAAAAATTCTCGTCCTTTTGGTTAAGATCAACTGTTGCATATGTTCTTATCAGTATCGGGGCTGATTATGCCAGTGGACGGGAACGTAAGACAGAGGAGATGCAGTGAAGGCTTAAGCTTTGCCTCGACTGTGACAAAATGTCAGTATTGACCCAAGACGCCAAGAAAGTTCGGAGTTCCATCTTGAGATTGAGCTGGCGGTCTGCAGGGAGCTGAGCTACCACCTGTGGGAGCCCCTGCTCATCGTTGAGTGTCCCGGGGGCCGGAATCATTTACTTTTAAAAATTCGAGTGTTCAAAACAAACAGGGTTTCCTGTATACTTGAGCTTTGAATAATGGAATAGGAACGTACCAAAAATTTATGACTGACATGCTGCTGCGAGCAGAAGGTCCAAAAAATTCTAATCAATTTACTAGGCCAACGAGTGGCACCATAACAGAAGCTGCAAGAGGCAGCAGCAGTCGAACAAATTTCAAGGCCACAGAGTGGCACTGTAACAGCAGCTGCAAGAGGCAGCAGCAGTCGAACAAAATGTCAAGGCCACAGAGTGGTACCGTAACAGCAGCTGCAAAAGGCAGCAGTCGAACAAATTTCAAGGCCACAGAGTGGCACCGTAACAGCAGCTGCAAGAGGCAGCAGTCGAAGAAATTTTAAGGCCACAAAGTGGCACCGTAAAAGCAGCTGCAAGAGGCAGCAGTCAAAGAAATTTCAAGGCCACAGAGTGGCACCGTAACAGCAGCTGCAAGAGGCAGCAGCAGTCGAAGAAATTTCAAGGCCACAGATTGACACCGTAACAGCAGCTGCAAGAGGCAGCAGTCGAACAAATTTCAAGGCCACAGAGTGGCACCGTAACAGCAGCTGCAAGAGGCAGCAGTCGAATACATTTGCTAGGCCACAGAGGGGCACCGTAACAGCAGCTGCAAGAGGCAGCAGCAGTCGAACAAATTTCAAGGCCACAGAGTGGCACCGTAACAGCAGCTGCAAGAGGCAGCAGTCGAATACATTTGCTAGGCCACAGAGTGACACCGTAACAGCAGCTGCAAGAGGCAGCAGTCGAATACATTTCAAGGCCACAGAGTGGGAGAGGCAGCAGGAGTCGTACTAAGTTTAATGAGACAGAATGGCACAGTGACATACCCTGGGAGAGGCAGCAGCAGTCATAAAAATTTAAATGCAACATACCGTAGAGTGGCACAATTACATAATTAAGAGGTAGCGGCAGCTAGGACACAGCGTGTGGAGGCGGTGGCAGCAGCAGCAGTAGCATACCATAGAGTGGCACAATTACATAATTTGGAGGTAGCAGCAGCTAGGACACAATGTGTGGAGGTGGCGGCAGCAGCATGAGTAGGCCACAGAGTTGCAAAGTTACATAATTTGGACGTAGCAGCGGCTAGGACACAGTGTGTGGAGGCGGCGGCAGCAGCATGAGTAGGCCACAGAGTGGCACAATTACATAATTTGGAGCTAGCGGCAGCTAGGACACAGCATGTGGAGGTGGCAACAGCAGCATGAGTAGGCTACAGAGTGGCACAATTACATAATTTGGACATAGCGGCAGCTAGGACACAGCATGTGGAGACGGCAGCAGCATCATCAGGCCACAGAGTGGCATGGTGACATAGCCTGGAGGTGGCAGCAGTAGCAGCATGAGGAGACCTGATTGTTGAGGTGGCAGTAGCATCAGAAGGCTACATATTGGGTCAGTGACAGAGAGGAGAGGTGGGTGGCAATACCAGTCACTGGTAAAGATGCTGGGTGGTAGAAGGAGCAGCTGGCAGATGTGTGGCATCAGGCGGGTGGCAGCATCATAAGAGTGGCTGAGGCAGTGAGGCAGGTAGCCTGAAGAATACAGTCTCATTTGTCAAGGTTTGGGTGACGCATCATGGCTGATCTAATCTGATGCATCAGGCGTTGGTGGATGGAAATCCTGGCTGATCCACGCCTGATTCATCTTGACAAAGGTGAGTCTTTCCACATTTTGGAAGGACAGGCGAGTTCTCCTTGGGGTAACTATGGCCCCCGCCGCACTGAACACCCGCTCTGATGCCACACTACTAGCCAGGCAGGACAGCTTCTCCAGTGCAAACTCGGCCAGTTGAGGCCACAAATCCAGTTTGGCTGCCCAGTAGTCCAGCTGATCTTCAATGTGGGGTGGCAGGGTGCTGTCCAAGTAGGCCACCACCTGCTGGTTCAGGGCCTGCTCCTGGTCTACCTGCTGCTGCTGCTGGTGAGTACTTTCTGCACTTGGCGGTTGAAGAAAGCTGCTCATCAGCGACTCCAGACTCAAGTTGCTGCTGATGGAGCTGGTACTGCTCCGACCCCCCCACAGCAGCCGTGGCAGTGGTACGTGAGCGCTGAGAGACCTGCAAGAGGATGGACGATGACTCAGATAGGCAGCAGCCAACTGACTACATAGGATGTCTCTATAGTAGTTCAGTTTGTCCTCCCTCTCAGCAGGTGAAAAAAAGGCCCCCATTTTAGACCGGTAGTGAGGGTCCGAGAGGGTGGAGAGCCAGAAGTCATCCCTCTGCCAGATGGTGACTATTCGGCTGTCACTACGTAAGCAAGTGAGCATGCATCGGGCCATTTGTGCAAGTGACTCGGAGGGACTCCCTGCCTCCAACTCCACTGTATACTGCCATGGTGTCTCTGGGTCATCTGCCTCATCTTCCTCATCTCCCTCTACCTCCTCTGGCTGCTCCTGCTCCTCCTCTTCTGTCACCTGTATAGAAAAACCACTAAATGCTTGTGCTCCAATGTCCTCCTCCTCCTCCAGTTCAGCCCCCACCGGACTCATGTGGCCGTGAGATGCAGTCTCCACATCTCCAGTCCCCTGACCAGAAAGATTTTGCAGCATCTGTTCCAGGACTTGAAGCAGTGGAATGACGTTGTTCATACCGTAGTCTTGGCGAATGACAAATAACGTAATAATGCAATTTTCCAATGGCTCAGCTCAATTGACCAAAATGGGAAGGTGCTCAGCTCATGGCCACTGAAGAAGGAGTTAGGAGAACTCCGAAACGCATATGGCGTCTATCGATTAGGAGTCCAGATCCCACCTAAGAGAAATCCATGCAACAGGCGAAAGATTTATTATCTTTTTACCCCGAAATCAGGGAATTTCAGCGAACTGAATGTACAGCAGAGACCGTTCAGGACACGTGACACGCTGAACCTACACCACGTGGTCCGTAAGTCTCGCGGGAAGACGCGCCGGCACAACCTTGCTTTACTGTGAGTACAACGAATGCCGGCGTATCTACGCGTATCACAGAGAAATACCCACGAGAGGTTTCCTAATGCCCTAGAAGCCTTCCTGACCGTAAGAAGTGAGTACTCACCGAACAGCAATATTGGCATACTACACATTGGGATAACCAACAATACCCAATATATTTGAAACATCGGCATATAAGCAGGTGGATGGCTAATAGTGATAACCATACTGAGGACAAGTGGGACTAACACTTTGTGGAAGTACTTAACTATACTAAGGACAAACGGGACTAATATACTGTAGAACTAATAAAACACGCAATCAATTGCTTTATTATGGACTCATATTGAAGATCTGGACCATAAATGAGACATTCCCGAATATAAGCATCAGTATATATCAAAAGGATATTTGGTAATTGTACGGGAATACTCTTTTGGGGCTATTATATGTCTTTTGTGATTTTATTTAATTTTAGTGATATTTCGTTTTATTGTTGCATGTATACAATAAATTGTTTTATAAAAAAGAAAACATCTTGTCTGTATCACAGATATTAGTGTGCCTGCTCCCATTTATAGGAATAACAAATAACATGGCCTCCTCAAAGGGCCTGAGCAAGCGGCAGGTGTCACGCATGAGCTGCCACTGGCTGACATCAAAATTACACAGGGGAGTACTCCTGTCTGCTTGGATCATTAAGAAATCGTTTATGGCCTTTCTCTGTTCGTACAGTCGGTCCAACATATGGAGGGTAGAATTCTAACAGGTGGAAACGTCACATATCAGCCTATGTTGGGGGACGCCATTCTGCCACTGCAGCTCAAGGAGGGTGTGCTTGGCGGTGTAGGAATGGCTGAAGTGCATGCAAAGTTTCCTGGCCATTTTTAGAATGTTTTGCAGTTGGGTATAAGACTTGAGGAACCGTTTGACAACCAGATTAAATACGTGCGCCATGCAGAGCTCATGGCTCAGCCCTCTTTGGCGCAGCGCGGACACCATGTTCTTTCCGTTATCTGTCACCATGGTTCCAATTTTTAGTTGTCGCGGAGAAAGCCAGCAATCGATTTCTTCTTTCATGACGCGGAGCAGTTCCTCCCCTGTGTGACTTCGTTCGCCCAGGCAAACCAGGCGTAGAACTGCGTGACACCGCCGTGCCCTGCACATGTGGTACGCTGGAGGAGCACTATGACTTGGCCCTGCAGTGGAGGCTGAGGTGGTGAAGAAGGAGCCGGACATTAGCACAGGATCAGCAGTTTGACAACGAGGAGGAGAAAGTGGCGTCACCTTTTCAAGTTGCTCGTGTGGCTGGGCAGGAAGCACATTGACCCAGTGGGCCGTAAAGAACGTGTACTGGCCTTGACGGTAGTTACAACTCCACACGTCGGCGCTGCCGTGCACTTTGGCAGACACCGACAGGTTCAAGGACTGGCCCACCTTCTCTTCTACATATTTGTGCAGGGCTGGGACTGACTTTTTGGCAAAGAAATGACGGCTTGGGACTCTCCACCTTGGCTCGGCACAAGCCATCAGTTCTCTGAACGGTGCAGAGTCACCAGTTGAAAAGGGAGGGACTGCAGCACGAGCAGGAGACAGGAGCACGGTCAGCTTCTGCCCTGTAGGATGGCTGGACGCGTACTGCTGACTCTTTGCAATCGCCCCGGTGAACGACTGCTGCCGTAATGAGTGGCGAGGAATAAGAGGAGGAGGAGCAGGAGCATCTGGAGCGGTAGATAATGACAGACAGCTCCCTTCGGCAGAGGTGCTGGAGCCTTGACTGCCTGAAATGGGATGCGTGCCACTGGGTGATGCTGCTGTTGCTGCTGCCGACTGGACCGACAAATCTGAGCCACGGTTCTCCCAGGCCACTTTGTGATGATGCTGCATATGTTGGCACAGGGCCGTGGTGCCAACATTAGCACCCTGGCCACGCTTCACTTTCAGACCACCACAGATTCTAAATATAGCCATGTTCACCTCCTCAGGCGTCTTAACAAAAAAATTCCACACCGCCGAGTAGGTGATTTTACCACCACCACCACCACCACCACTCCGCACTGACTGAGTGGTACCTCCGCTGCCTGGCTGAGCCCCTGCTCCGCTCATTTCAAGGCCGGAAAGCACCTGCGAAGAGTGCGGTCTACCCCGTGCCCATTTGGCTCCCGACCTCGCACTGCTGCCACTCCACTGACTTACGGCCACACTACCGACTTGCTGCCTGCACCGCTGCCTGACGCGCAAGCTGTCAGTCTTGTCTGCAGATGATGATAATGATGATGAAGCCCTTGCTTCACCCGGCTCCCAAATGCGATCGGCTACATCATCATCCACTACAGTTTGCACGTTGCTAATGTCCTCCTCAACTGTTTCGGTGTACAAAGCCTGACTGCTCTCAACATTACCTCCCACTACACTCTCCTCATCAGTACTTGACCGCCTACTGGAAGGAGCGGATTTCTGCCCCACCTCTTGGCTTCCAAGTAGCTGCTGACTGTCCTCAAGTAGTTCGTCCTCGCTGTATAGTGGTGCAGAGCCTATAGCATATAGTACTTCTCTGGCTGAGGGAACCGAAAAGGACAGAGGCAGGTTGAGAACAGGTGAGGGCACTGGAGCTGCTCCGGGCCCATGCCAACTAAGGGTTGTGTCTGACGAACCCACCGACACTTGGCTAGGGGTTTCAGATGTCATCTGGGAGGAAGTGGATGACCGAGTCAACCATTCAAGAACATCTGGGTTGGTCGTCAACACACGACCACTAGATGACACCGGTAGCTGTGGCCTCGCTGAGTCAACTTCACTGACTACGTTAGCACAATATACCACTTTTCTGTTTGGATGGCGAATAACGCCGCAAATAGTTTTTTTTTTTTGATAAATCTCTTTTTATTCAACAATGAAAGTACATTGAAATACATTAAAATACGATGTCGCTCACAAATGTTCATGTATTCAGACCAGTACAATTTGGCATTACAACTATACAGTGAATAAAAAGAAAAATATATCCTCTTTGAATTGCGTCTCTATTACATGTGCAAGGAAACGCTTCTAAGTTGCAAAACAAAAGCATCGCATCCAAATTGCTTCTCTATTACATATGCGACATATAAACTGAATTAAGCTCTTACATAGACCTTAATAATATGTTAAATAAAAACAAGACAAAAACAACAACACGAGGCGGACATATACCTCGATGGACATAAACCCCTGTGTGGGACCTCCAGGCACCAAGTCATGACACCTAATTGTGGAAGGCACAAACGTAACCCTTTTCTAATTGGAACACCCATGACAGATAACAACTTAAATTTCTATCCTAAAAAAAATATATAAAAAAAAAAAAAGAGATAAAAATAAAATAAATGAATGTGAAAGATGCTTACGTGCTTAGCTTCATATGGACCGGAAGGTCTTCCAGGGAAGCCATACTCGTAAGAATTTCTCATGTCTACGTTCAACCCAAGAGGTGAATTCCTCTAATTCACATATTTGATCGACCTTACATAACCACTCTTGTAAAGTCGGTGGTGATGTGCTTAACCAATGAAGGGGTATCAGCAGTTTTGCTGATAAAATAAGGTAAGTAACCAATGCTTTTTTGGTCAGTTGAAAAGATGAAGAATCTAGCCACAGCAATATTAGCTCTAGTGAGAAACATATCTCAATGTGGCTAAACTTATTAACAATCTTCTCCACCTCCTTCCAAAACTCCTTAATCCCCGCACATGACCACCAAATGTGTGAAATAGTACCAGAGCTGAGACCACATGTCCAGCACCGATCGTTATCCGATGCACCCCTTTGATATAGAAAAGCCGGAGTTTTATACCATCTAGATACCGTTTTATAAGAGTTTTACTGTATACGTATGCATCTAGAGAAGCCATGTGATCTGCTTAAGATCTGGTCTACTTCAGGTTCTGTGAAAGAAACCTTCAATTCTTCCTCCCATTCATATATAAATGCTGGGCTGACTTCAGACTGATGAGAGAGCAACAACTTGTACAACTTGGACATAAGTTTCGGGGGGGGGGGGGGTATCAGAGACAATAAAAGTCTCTCATATTCTGTGGTCTCCCTCACATCTGGATATAAGCGTAAATAAGTTTGGCAAACTTGTTGGACATGAGAGTATTGTATAAAATGTATATTAAGACCTTCCAACTTATGCACTAAAGACTCATATGATGGCATAATCCCATTCCTTAAGAATACTGAAATCGGGCATTCAAGCAATTTTTCCCATATCTGGTTAGCATGTGAGGGATTAACCCCCTCTCCAAATAAGAAAGGCAGATATCCCATAGGCATATGAGGAGATTGAAAAGGTGAAATCGATCTGCATCCACTTAGCTCCTGCCATATTTTAAGCAAACCCTTTGTCAATACATTGGATACAGAAGGGAATCTCTGTGTAGTTAATGCTACCCACATAAAGGATTGTTGTTCAATTGTAAGTCCCTCCTTTTCCAGTGTTGCTGACAAAGAGTTCCCTGCATATTTATTTATATCTAACCATCTTTGAAGATGTATTGCTGAATAATATGCTTTGAGGTCAGGTAAACCGATTCCCCCTTTCTTCCTAGGTAATGTTAACAATCTGTAACTTAATCGTGGACGTGCCCCCTTCCAGAGAAACTTTGTGAACATTCTCCTGACATTATGAAAGAAGGACTGAGGTAAATATATTGGTGCAATCTGCATCAAATATAGAAACTTAGGTAAAATATAAGTAGTAAGAAAATGTTTCCTGCCAATCCAAGATAGAAATGGGATTGAATCTTTAGTTAGTTCGGAACTAACCTTATTCAGCAGGGGTCTATAATTGAGTTCATATATCAAAGAAAGATCAGAGGGAACCTTAATTCCCAAATATGTTATGGCTATCGGCTGCCACTCAAAAGGGGTATTAGCTTTCAAAGTTGTTACTTCCACAGGGTTCAAAGTAATGTTGAGAACCTCAGATTTGCCCGAGTTTATTTTAAAATTAGAAAAATAACCAAACTCCTCTAATAATAATAAAATATGTGGGAAAGCTTCCGACGGATTTGTGATGAAAAATAATAAATCATCCGCGTAGGCAGCAGCTGTATGAGTGTAAGATGGAGTTTTGAGACCTTTAATATATGGATTCTGCCTCACAGCCTGAATCAGGGTCTCCATACACAAAACAAACAGACTTGGGGACAGGGGACAGCCCTGGCGTGTGCCATTTGAAATAGAAAATGATGGAGAAAGAGTATTATTTACTTTGACTCTCGCCGAGGGGAAAGTATATAAGGACAATATGGCCTCAATAAATCCTGAAGGTATGCCAAACTTTTCCAGCGTGGCCTCCATGTATGACCAATCTATTCTGTCAAAGGCCAGATGCCGAGAAGTACCATAGGAACCCCGAAGGTTTTAACATAATGAATAGCGTTCAGGACCCTATTTGCATTATCTTTACCTTCCCTAGATGGAACAAACCCTGTTTGCTCCTTCGGGATGAGACTGGGGAGGGAAGGTTGTAATCTTCTAGCCAGTACTTTAGCCCATATCTTTGCGTCACAGTTTAATAGGGATATTGGACGGTAACTGCTACACAATTGCGGGTCTTTCCCTTCCTTAGGTAAAATAGCAATATGTGCTTCTAATGTTTGTCTAGGAAAGGTCCCACCTCCCAATAATGTCTGAAATAAAGAAAGAATATGTGGAAGTAACACACTTTGAAATTTATTATAATAGAATATTGGGAGACCATCCGGCCCTGGGCTCTTACCTACTGGAGTAGATGTAATTGCTTTCTGAATTTCCTGCAACGTGATTGGTTGCAACAAAGAAAAAGCATCCTCACTAGAAAGTGATTTTAATTGCAGTGAACTCAGAAAGCCCTTCAGCTTTCCCAGCCTAACCCTCTGGTCGATATCCCCTTCTTCAACATTAAGGTTATATAATTGTTTATAAAAGTCAGTCTGATGCAGCAAAATGTTATTGTGAGAGTGGATAGCCGCAATATGTGTACGAGGACTATACTCCTTCAATATTGCGGACATTAACCTCCCACCCCTATCCCCATGCACAAACATGCGTTGTTTAGAATAAAGCATAGATCTAATAAATCTAATATTTAAAAGGTCTTTCACCTGGTTCCTTAAGGCAGTAAGTTCTGTCAATTGTGATAAAGCCAAAGAGTGTTTATGAGTCCTCTCTAAGAGTGATATTCTACTTAATAATGTGTCAATCTCCTTAAACCGTTTCTTTTTAACAGCTGTGGCCAATGCAATAAACTCTCCCCGTATATACGCTTTATGCGCCTCCCATACAGTTGGAAATGATACATCTGCAGTAATGCTGGTATCAAAATAGGTAGAAAGTTTCTCACTAAAAGCTAGAATAGTGGCATCATCCTTCAGTAAAGTCTCATTAAGCCGCCATGTCCAAGCCCTACTAGAGGGAGATGATAGCCGCAAGGCTATATTAATAGGTTCATGGTCTGAAACGGAGATTGACCCAATATCTACAGAATTGACTTCTGAGATCGTGTGTTGAGATATAAAAAAATAATCAATACGTTGATAGGAATGATGTACCTGAGAAAAAAAAGAAAAATCTTTATGTTCAGGATGCAGCACTCTCCATACATCTACTAAATGAAGGCTTTCTAGGGATGTTTTAATCTTACTCAGCCCAGCATATGAGATAGCTGATCGTAACGATGAAGAGTCCAATAAAGGGTTAAGTGTAACATTAAAATCTCCTCCAAGGATCACCATGCCCTCTGAAAACATAGTCAGTCGCCTAATGATCTCGAGAAACCATTCGACTTGGCCTGTATTAGGAGCGTAGATATTGCGAATGTAATAAGCCGGCCATCCAAATGTCCCTTCACAAATATAAACCTGCCAGCAGGATCAGATAATGCCTGCAATAAAGTAAAGGCAGCACCTTTTTTAAAAGCTATACTGACGCCCCTGCTGGCATGTGCCCCATTACAGCTATGAAACCAACAGTCAAATGGAGAATATTGCAACTTAGGTATTTTATGTAGCTTAAAGTGCGTTTCTTGCAAAAATAAAACAGTCGGAAATTTTTTTCTTAAGCAAAGTAAATATTTGTGACCTTTTTTGCGGTAAATTAAACCCTTTCACATTCATGGTTGTAAACATATGTTTAGTCATCCTGTCAAATATAAAAAACTAAAATTGTGTCCCGAAAAAAAAAATTAAATAAATAAATAAATACCTGATGCCTGCCTTCAGGGAGTCCCACACAGAGAGAGTCCAATAACCCATCAAAGAAGAAAAACAAGAAAGAAAAAAAACAAGAAATATGTCCGCCACTACTGAGTAATTAACATACCGAACTCAAGTACCCCCATATCTGTGAACATATGTTCACATGAGGGTAAACTAACCGGAGTGAGCTCGCGTGTTATAATTAAACAACGGGGTGGAAAACTGATGAACAAAAACATCAGTCACTGGGTCTGCCTGGCCTAGACCAACCTCCCCGGCCAGTCTCACGAAATATGAGGATAAAGAAAGGAAGAAACGAGAAGGACAGAGAAGTAAGGAAATGAAAAATAGACAAAAATTTATAAGAGTACAAAAACTACAATACTCCACACGCAGAATATTCTGCAGAACTAAACAACTCCTACCAGAACCACTATGCCTCAGTGGTATCAGTGATTTCAAAATACCACATTTTCTATCATCCTATACAACCTATTGTGAACATGAACCAAGCAACACAAAATTGGCAACATAGTATGTCACTAGTAGGTATTAGCAAGCTCTATTATATTCAAATAATATTGTCAATTGTAGTGAACAACTTCAGTTTAAAAAAAAAAAAAATAATAATAATAATAAAAAAACAAGAAACAAGAAAACGAAGAAAAAGGGAGACAGAAAAGTTAGAAAAATTAAATGAAAGATAGGCAAAAAGATCGTTTTTGTTTTTTTCTTTTTTTTTTCTCTTTTTCTCCCCCTTTCCCTTTCTTCCCCTTTCTCTTAATGGAGTATAGTGTTCATAGCTACAATCTCCTCATAACCACCATGCCTCATATAACTACCAAAAGTTTCCACATAGAGCAGTCTCTGTCACCTTATAGAGCCTAATAAAGCATATACAAATTTGTGACATCTATAGTAAAATACTTGCAAGCTGTATTATTTTCAAGTAGTATTGTCCCTTGCGGTGGGTCGCCTCGGCTTCTGTTGGTGTCGTTTATCCGCTACAGTGGACCAAGGTTCTGGTGGCTGAGGAAGTTGTGGCAAATCGTCATCCATTGGTACTTGAAGCCATGATGTTACAGTGACTGGTGGAATCCCCAACTTCGGCCAAGCAGCTTTCAAATCCTCCGGTGTGCGGATAACAATCTGCTTGTTGCTGTGCATAATTACTATCCCAAAGGGAAATAACCATCGGTAAACAAGATTATGCGACCGCAATTGCTCCAACAATGGTCTCAAAGTCCTCCTCTTAGCCAGGGTAGCCAGAATACCTTTTATTCGGAGGTTATTCCTCCGGTTTCGGTTCTCCAAGTCCTCAAGCTGGTTAAACGCAGTATTAAGCTGTCGTTTCTGCTCCAGGAACTGCGCCTTAACCGCCTCACCAAAAGTTAGTAGCACAGACTGTTGTTCCTCTATGGAGTCCACGCGGCCTCCAAGATGGCGTAGGTCCGCCTTGATATCCTTAAGCTCCTTCATGACCGGGAGTATTGCTTGCGCGATAGTCTGTTTCAGAAAGGAGCGAGTTATCGATGCAGCGTCTCCCCGGGTGACTGGGGCATGTCCCGCTATGCTGTCTGCGTCTGAATCATCAGCTACTTCCGAGTCAGGTGCTTCCATCGATGGCGCCATCTTTTCCTCTGGCGTAAGGTTTTTCTTTCGTAAGTATTTCTCCATCTCTACCTGTTGTTTTTGCACAATATCACGCTTTTCTGTTTGGATGGCGAATAACACCGCAAATAGTTATTTAAAACTAACAACCCCACAAACACGTATTCACAGTTTTTTTGGCAAGTCAACTTCACTGACTACGTTAGCACAATATCACGCTTTTCTGTTTGGATGGCGAATAACGGTGCAAATAGTTATTTAAAACGAACAACCCCACAAACACGGATTCACAGTATTTTTGGCAAGTCAACTTCACTGACTACGTTCGCACAATATCACGCTTTTCTGTTTGGATGGCGAATAACGCCGCAGATAGTTATTTTAAATGAACAAACCCACAAACACGGTTTAACAGTTTTTTTGGCAATTCAACTTCACTGACTACGTTAGCACAATATCACGCTTTTCTGTTTGGAAGGCGAATAACGCTGCAAATAGTTATTTAAAACTAACAACCCCACAAACACGGATTCACTGTTTTTTTGGCAAGTCAACTTCACTGACTACGTTACCACAATATCACGCTTTTCTGTTTGGATGGCGAATAACGCCGCAAATAGTTATTTAAAACGAACAACCCCACAAACACGGATTCACTGTTTTTTTGGCAAGTCAACTTCACTGACTACGTTAGCACAATATCACACTTTTCTGTTTGGATGGCGAATAACGCCGCAAATAGTTATTTAAAGCTAGCAACCCCACAAACACGTATTCACAGTTTTTTTGGCAAGTCAACTTCACTGACTACGTTATCACAATATCACGCTTTTCTGTTTGGATGGCAAATAACGCTGCAAATAGTTATTTTAAACTAACAACCCCCAGGGGCGTTGCTAGGGTCTCAAAAGATCCGGGGCCCAAGCCCCAATGAATATGGCACTCGGGCGCCCCCGCCCCCCCCCCCCCCGGCATACAATCCCCCACAGTCACCCCCCCCCCCCGGCATACAATCCCTCACAGTCACCCCCCCCCGGCATACAATCCCCCACAGTCACCCCCCAGCATACAATCCCCCATAGTCACTCCCCAGCATATAATTCCACACAGCCCCCCAGCATACAAACCCCACAATCGCCCTCCCCCAGCATACAATCCCCCAAAGTCGCACTCCCCCTAGCATACAATACCCCATAATCGCCCCCCCCCAGCTTACAAACCCACACAGCAGCCCCCCTTACTCCATTATACAATCCCACCTCATTGTTAGTATATTCCAGTTCAGGCCACTAGGTGGCAGCAGTGAACTGTGATATAATGATTTCAATAAAGACTAATGGAGCAATTTATAGCTGATGATTGTAAGTTGTGGTCCACTTAGGGGACTTAAGAAAAAGTAAAAAAAAAAAAAAAGTTTTGAAAATATTTAAAAAAGCGTAAAATCACCCCATTCCCCACACAAAAAAAAGAACAAAATGGCATTATAGTTCGCCCATATGATGTAACAGAACACTTTATCTCCCAAGAAAATTGAATACAAAGTAATAAACACACCCCAGAATGGCAGGCTGTGTGCTTCAGCTTTATTTTCAAAACTTCCTTGGGGGGGGGACTTGAACTCACAATCTACTACATTATAGGCAAGTACCTTAACCACTGGGCTATGGAGCTGACTGTTAAGTCAATGGTGAAAAACCTCATAGAAGTTTCTCATGTATTGAAAGACCGTATTAAAAGACCTAAGAGGTTTTCTTGCATTATACAAGAGAAACTTCTATGAGGTTTTTCACCCTTGACTTAACACTGAGCTCCATAGCCCAGTGGTTAAGGTGCTTGCCTGTAATGTAGAAGGTTGTAAGTTCAAATCCTCACAGGAGTATTCTAAAATTAGAGTCTAAACTAGACTTATAAATACTTAGGGTGCTCCCAAGCATAGTGGGAATACCCCTTCACTGTTCATGACACTAACTCCATATATGGACATAGCCATATATGGCATCAAAGCAGGGACTCCTAAGTTGGGAAATTCCCCACTCTGGAGTCCCGACAGAAGCAGGGGGGTGTTAGAGGATCGTGCAGCACTGCAGCTGTCTCCACCAGTCCCGAGGTTCGGGGCAGTGGTAGATTGATTCGGGGCCCTGGCCCCGGATAAAAAGCCCTAGCGACGCCCCTGACAACCCCACAAACACAGATTCACTGTTTTTTTGGCTATTCAACTTCACTGACTACATTAGCACAATATCACGCTTTTCTGTTTGGATAGCGAATAACGCCGCAAATAGTTCTTTTAAATGAACAAACCCACAAACACGAATTCACAGTTTTTTTGGCAATTTAACTTCACTGACTATGTTAGCACAATATCACGCTTTTCTGTTTGGATGGCAATAAACGTCGCAAATAGTTATTTAATACTAACAACCCCACAAACACGGATTCACTGTTTTTTTGGCAAGTCAACTTCACTGAGTAAGTTAGCACAATATCACGCTTTTCTGTTTGGATGGCGAATAGCGCCGCAAATAGTTATTTAAAACTAACAACCCCACAAACACGGATTCACGTTTTTTTTGGCAAGTCATCTTCACTGACTACGTTAGCACAATATCACGCTTTTCTGTTTGGATGGCAATAAACGCCGCAAATAGTTATTTAAAACGATGCCAATCACGGATTATATATGTTTTCCCCCAAACACAACCCAAAAGATATTGTTTTTTTTAAAATACATTATTATAATTTATTTTTTTTTTTTTATGTACCACAAACAAGGCTCTGACCCTCTTACTGCACTGCAAAAAGCGACACTAGTGGTGCTTCTTTGAATAAAGCATCCCAAAACAGCCTTTAGAACAGAGTGCAGTGCTGTATAACAGGCTAACCCCTATGCACACTCACTGCTGCTCAGTGTACCAGAATAGCGATTTCACTGCCTGATTTTCTGTCTAGAAATCGTCCCTCTCCTATCCCTGCAATTCAGATGATCTATCCCTGATCTCCTCATTTCTTTTCTTTAGCAACGTTTTTCTTTCACTTGCCCTATCGCTCCTGACGTCTGTCTCTGGTCTAAAATCAATAGCAAATGGCGGATTCCAGTGCTGCAGAGCTATTTATAGTGACATCACAGGACCTGGCTGGCTGCTAATTGGCTACATGTCTGCATGTGATCGCATTGTGGGTGTTTACTTCTTTGTCCCAGAAATCCTTCCCCCATGTCATGCCATGTGCTTGCGGCCATTTTAGAAAAAAAAAAAAAGATTCGTTACTACGAATCGCCATGAAATTTGCTTTAGTTGCGAATCGAATTTTCCATGAAATTCGTGATGAATTCCACTTCGTCAGCTTCGATTCACTCATCTCTAATTCCTATCTACAACTATATTGTGGAAGAATAGGATGACAGAGCTAACCGTGATTGAAGTTTTTGTCTGAGTTGTATATATTGAAAAAAATCTGAAGGTGGTAACTGTCTATCAAGTCAGAGAACTGTAATAAGACAGAGTCCCCCAAATCTCTCATAAAGAAGAGGCCTCTATTAGTGCAGTTGAGTGAAGAAAAAATGGAATAAGTGGTTTGAAGATGGAAATAAGAATATCCACTATATCTATAAGTTTAAAAAGTTTATGAAAAGAATGATCTAACCACATCCATATTATAATATGTGGAAGATAATTGTGGAAAGTGATTACCATATTTTTCGCCCCATAAGACGCACCGGCCCATAAGACGCATCTAGATTTTAGAGGGCAATAAGAAAAAAATATTTTTCATTAGATCTCAGGTCAGACCAGCAATTAGACCCCCCCAATGTTAATAAGACCCCAATTAGACTTCAGCTGAGACCCCAATGTTAATGACCCCCAATCAGACCTCAGATAAGAGCCCCATGCCTCTCTTCAGCCCCCATGTGAGCCCCCAATGCCTGTAATTAGCCCCCATATCAGCCCCTAATGCCTGTAATTAGCCCCCATATGTGTAATTAGCCCCCATGCCTGTAATTAGCCCCCATATCAGCCCATCACTTAAGCCCCCATGCCTCACTTTAGCTCCCATATCAGCCCCCATGCCTCACTTTAGTCCCCATATCAGCTCCCATGCCTCACTTTAGTCCCCATATCAGCCCCCATGCCTCACTTTAGCCCCCATATCAGCCCTCATGCCTCACTTTAGCCCCCATATCAGCCCCCATGCCTCACTCCAGCCCCCATATGATTCCCTATGCCTCACTTCAGCCTCCATGCCTCTTATTAGCCCCCATCATGAGCCCAGCATGCCAGTAAAAATAAAAACGCCACTTACCTCCCCTGCTCCTGGACGGTGACGCTCCTCTCCGCCCCTCACTCTCTCTTCTTCTTCCTGTCGGCTGTGCTGTGACCCTGCGCACACAGTGTGAGGTCACAGATTGCCTTCACGCTGTGCGCAGCACAGCACAGCTGAACGGAGGTCCAGGAAGCGGTGAGTACAGAGTCTTCACCGCTTCCCAGTCCTCCGGTGCTAATGAGCGCTTCCATAATGGAAGCGCTCATTAGCATTCACCCCACAAGACGCAGGGGCATTTTCCCCCCATTTTTTGGGGGAAAAAGTGTGTCTTATGGGGCAAAAAAATACGGTATAAGGTGCAAAATAAATGTAAGTATATAGTAAGTTTGAGATACTACAGCTTCTCAGGAAACCAAGTTCAATTTGTACCAATTTTTTGGAAGTATCTTCGATCCACAGCAGTTTAGTATAATTGATTTGTAATAGAAAGCCAAGTGGGACAGTCCACAACTCCTTGATATACAGTAAATGGGAAAACAGGACGTCCACCTTGTTCCTCACGAATCTCACGATCAGGGTTTGTAGTGTTTTGATATTATGAGGATGGTATAAGAATTGGAACATTTCTAAATGTGTAGAGAATTTTTTGTAGAATTACCATCTTTATTACAGCAATTTTCCCCAACCAAGAAATACCAAAGAAATTTTACTTTTAATGCCTTCCACTAGCGCTAAATAATGAGTGAAACAGTTTAGCAGAAGGGTAAGATAATTCTATGTCTAAGTAAGGCAAATTAGTTGTAACTCATTGAAAACAGATTTGCCTCTTCAATTGTCTAATCACATTATGTCTAATATGTGATTTGCTCACATTTATTTTGTAATAGGATGCCATACTAAATTGAGTTATAATGTCTATAGCAGCTCGTAAAGAGAGAGAGATAGGTTAGTAAGAAGTAAAATCGTGTCGTTGGCGAATAAGCCAATTTTGTGGATGGTCTCTTGTGTCTTGATTCCAGTAATGTCAGACAAGAGCCTGATACTTTCCGCTAGAGGTTCCATAATTAGAACAAAGATAAGGGGAGACATGGGACATCCCTGTTGGGTACTATTAGTCATATCAAATGTAGTCAATAGGAAACCCGATGTATAAACTCTTGCATTGGGGAAAGAGTATAATGCTAAAAGGGAAGTAAATAAACTTTCTAGGAATCCAAACTTAGATAATGTGGCCTTTAGAAACCCACAGTGGACTATATCAAACGCCTTCTCTGCGTCCAAGTATAAGAGCAGAGAATCCGTTCTTCGCTGACGTATTATATCCATTAGATCTATCAATCTCATAGTCCCAACAGATGTTTGTCTGGTGTTTACAAATCCCGTCTTGTCATTGTTTATTAGATTGGGTAAAAGTCTATGCCAATATGCCTTAGACTTTCCCTGCTATTCATCAGCACAGAGCACACTAACAGCACAACAGCACATTGAATGTAGGCAGGCTATTATAGCTAAATGATACATGGAGGATATACAGTGCCTTGCGAAAGTATTTGGCCCCCTGGAACTTTTCAACATTTTGCCACATTTCAGGCTTCAAACAAAAAGATATAACATTTTAAATTTTTGGTGAAGAATCAACAACAAGTGGGTCACAATTGTGAAGTGGAACGAAATTTATTGGATCATTTAAACTTTTTTTGTAATAATAAAACTGAAAAGTGGGGAGTGTAAAATTATTCGGCCCATTTACTTTCAGTTTAGAAAACTCACTCCAGAAGTTCATTGAGGATCTCTGAATGATCCAATGTTGTCCTAAATGACTGATGAAGATAAATAGAATCCACTTGTGTGTAATCAAGTCTCCGTATAAATGCACCTGCTCTGTGATAGTCTCAGGGTTCTGTTTAAAGCACAGAGAGCATCATGAAGACCAAGGAACACACCAGGCAGGTCCGTGATACTGTTGTGGAGAAGTTTAAAGCCGGATTTGGATACCAAAAGATTTCCCAAGCTTTAAACATCCCAAGGAGCACTGTGCAAGCGATCATATTGAAATGGAAGGAGTATCAGATCACTGCAAATCTACCAAGACCCGGCCGTCCTCCTAAACTTTCATCTCAAACAAGGAGAAGACTGATCAGAGATGCAGCCAAGAGGCCCATGATCACTCTGGATGAACTGCAGAGATCTACAGCTGAGGTGGGAGAGTCTGTCCATAGGACAACAATCAGTCAAACACTTCACAAATCTTTATGGAAGAGTGGCAAGAAGAAAGCCATTTCTCAAAGATATCCATAAAAAGTCTTGTTTACAGTTTGCCACAAGTCACCTGGGAGACACATCAAACAAGTGGAAAGAAGGTGCTCTGGTCAGATGAAACCAAAATCGAACTATTTGGAAACAATGCAAAACGATATGTTTGGCGTAAAAGTAACACAGCTCATCACCCTGAACACACTATCCCCACTGTCAAACATGGTGGTGGCAGCATCATGGTTTGAGCCTGCTTTTCATCAGCAGGGACAGGGAAGATGATTAAAATTGATGGGAAGATGGATGGAGCCAAATATAGGACCATTCTGGATGAAAACCTGTTGGAGTCTGCAAAAGATCTGAGACTAGGACGGAGATTTATCTTCCAACAAGACAATGATCCCAAACATAAAGCAAAATCTACAATGGAATGGTTCAAAAATAAACGTATCCAGGTCTTAGAATGGCCAAGTCAAAGTCCAGACCTGAATCCAATTGAGAATATGTGGAAAAAGCTGAAAACTGCTGTTCACAAACACTCTCCATCCAACCTCAAAGAGCTCGAGCTGTTTTGCAAGGAAGAATGAGCAAGAATTTCAGTCTCTAGATGTGCAAAACTAATAGAGACATACCCCAAGCGACTTGCAGCTGTAATCGCAGCAAAAGGTGGCGCAACAAAGTATTAATGCAAGGGGGACGAATAATTTTGCACGCCCCACTTTTCAGTTTTATTATTACAAAAAAAGTTTAAATGATCCAATAAATTTTGTTCCACTTCACAATTGTGATTCTTCTCCAAAAATTTAAAATGTTATATCTTTTTGTTTGAAGCCTGAAATGTGGCAAATGGTTGAAAAGTTCCAGGGGGCCGAATACTTTTGCAAGGCACTGTACTATATTGGACTGTAGTATTCAGGTTAAATTGTTGCGTTGGCGCTTTGCTATAAGTAAGTGAGTTTTGGGTTACAGTTTGGGCATTTGGTCTGTAAAAGGTTCGCCATCACTGCACAAGCCTATTGGATAACAATTTTGAAAAAAATCTTTAAATCCGAATTGAGTAAAGATATGGGAAGAATATTAGCTGGCGTTTGCCTGCTTTGGGAAGTGTGACTATCATAGCAGAGAGCTTTCCTTTGGGAATAAGTTGTTAAAAAAAACTGTTGGAAACAAGTTCTCAAATGTGTAGATAGGGTTAGAGGGAATGTTTTATAATATTCATTAGTTAGTCCATCTAGACCTGGAGATAGTTGATGAAGTTGGTCGGCACTCCTGAGTCAATGAGTTGGTGGTGCTCAGTGGTAGATCTATCATAGAAGTGAAGGCTGAACCATTGCACTCGCAAAAGTTAATATGCAATTAAAGAATTTATTTCATCCATACAGAAATTAATATATACAACACAATGGCCTACATTTAGGTCTAAATCCAAGACCTTGATCACGGCCTGTGTGATGTCCGAGGTATAGTTTAATGGAGAAACACACACCGTTCGGCACCCGTGGTATTGCGGATCCACATTTTTGCGGATCTACAATACCACGGCCGTCTGAACGGCCCCTAAAACTAAAATTATAGAGAAACCACAAGGTCTCAAATAAGTCGGCAAACCCGTTCACAATTGTGTAGAGTTGGAGAGGAAGAGTAGCTCCTGGATTAAGGTGAGAAATATTAGTACTGGCCAGAAAAAAAAAAAAACACAAAACAATCCCTCCAGTACAGAAAAAGAAAAAAGGCAAGACTATGTTAAAGACATGTCAGCCAACATCCACAGCTAATATATGTAGGAGTAATAGTCCAGATAAAGCACCTAAAACTTGGTAGAGCAAGAGTGTCTTTGTTAGAGTCTGAATATAATGATCCTTTGGAAGAAAAAAAAGTCAATTTTCCTCTGAGAAAAGAAAAACAAAATGTTGCTCCTGAGTGTGTAAAAAGGCAAAAGGTACCTCACACTTCTAGGTTCCAGAGTGTGAGTCTTTTCTTGCAGAGTTTATGACAGTCCATTCCTGAGTTAAAGTGGGAGGTTTCTGTTTTTCTGGGGATCTGTCTCCCTCTTGTGGCAAAAGTAGGGACCACTTCTCCAAAAGGTCCACAGCTTGTGAAGGAGAAAGCAAGATAAATTTAGTGCCATTCCTGGTGCTAATAGGTTTCACTGGAAATCCCCAGCGATATGGGATGTCATTTTCTCGTAAGATGGTGGTATATTTAGCAAATTCTCTCCTCCCCAAGGTTGAAAGGGAAAGATCAGCAAAGAAAGAAATCTGTTTAAAACGGTCTGCCATATGTTTCTTTCGGCCTGCTTATCTGAGTAGATTGTTTTTAAAGTGGTAAAAGTGTAAACGCACCAGTATATCTCTTGGTGTGCTGATGGGCATAGACTTGGTTTTAGGGACCCGATGTGCTATATCAATAAGAACACCCCGCTTTGGTGTCACGATCAGGGTTTGTAGTGTTTTGATATTATGAGGATGGTATAAGAATTGGAACATTTCTAAATGTGTAGAGGAAAGTCAGCAAGTCTATGCTGATGGGCATAGACTTGGTTTTAGGGACCCAATGTGCTATATCAATAAGAACACCCCGCTTTGGTGTATCTTGCAAAACAGATGTTAAAAGCAAATATTCATGGGGGTAGTCATCTGGCATATGTTCAGAAATATTACTGAGTCTAATACTGTTTCTTCTGGACCGATCTTCAAGATCTGCTAATTTCATGGCAGCTACCTCATCTTGTGTTTCGCTATAAGAATCTACCATGGAGTTATGCGCTTCTGTAAACTCCTTCATCTTTTCCTCTAAATATGCAGTACCCAATTGCAGTAATATCCTCTCTAATTGTGTTCAGAGCTGATTGTAAAAAAATTAGAATATGTAAAAGACAGATAAAAGCAGCCGACTGGAGACAGAGAAGCTCATTGCCAAAGAAAGTAAAACTAACCTGTCAAGGACTACTGTGCAGATTTCCATAAGTGGTGTGTCTCATCTACATGGATTAACCCATCCCTTAGATTTCAAGGTTTTTCTGACACACTCAAGGACCTATAAGTGAGTTACTGCAATACTCCAGTAGACAGGGGTATCTGCAGTTGTTTAGTAATGTACTGTACTGTAATGTTAAGTTATACCCTGCTATGTAACGTGATACTCCAAGTATGCTTAAAGGGAGTCTTTCACCTGTTTTCACCTATATAACTAAGAGCACTGCCCCACAGAAGATTGCATACACATCCCAGACATACCTGTGTGCCACTGGCGTACCGCCCATAGCGGAAGACCACGCAGCTGCTATGGGGCCCGGGAGTTTGAGGGGCCCGGGCACGCTGATTGGCCCCACCCCCTTTCCTATCGAACGTCTCCCTTGCTCCCGCAGCCACCTGACAAATACATTTATCTACGGTGCTCTGCTGCTTCCTCTGCCTAATATTGTTACAGCAGCAGAGCAGTTTGTGAGAGAGAGGGCCCGGCAAGATGAGCAGTGCTTCACTGCTCTAACCTCCCGACCACTGACCTGGAAAGCCGTCCTCTGCAAGGTAGTGTAAACTCCCGCATCCCACAGCGACACAAAGAGCACATTCAAAACGACTGTTATGTAGTCGCTCACACTGTGAGCTGCTGAGGGGGAGGGGGGACACTAGTGTGCTGGATGGCTGATTAAAGTGTGTGATGTAGGTGTAGTAGGGAAACAGGGAGTTAGGGCTTGTTCACAGATCAGTTACATACATATATACAGACCTGTTCACAGCTTATTCACCTCACAGCAGTTTCCATAGACTTTAAACTCCCATAGACTTATACTTGAAATTCTGAATGGGGTTCAGTGTCCCATGTCCCTTATTGCCTTATTACTATTTCTAATAGGGCAATAAGGGGCAGGGACTGAATTCCCCTCAGAATTTCAAGTATAAGTCTATGTATTATTATTAGTTTTTAGTGAACTTGTGTTTTCAAGTTCGGTGTACAAGGTTTGTGTTACCTAAGAATTCCATTATGGATTCCGCTACCACGGACCATAATTTAGTGGAATGGTAGCGGAATCCATAACGGAATTCTTAGATAACCTGAACCTTGTATGCTGTACTTTTTATTGGGGGGAGGGGAGGGGGCCTAATTCTAAGTTTTGCTATGGGGCCCCATAATTTCTATGTACGCCCCTGCTGTGTGCACTTTGTGTCTGTATTCCATGTCCAGAAAATGCACTTTTATTCTGCAGGAAAACAGCTCCCAAGTGCCCAGCTCTGCTGCTGCTGCAAACCAGACTGAAGAGGGGAGGGATTCTTTAGCTGCTCGTATCTTGGGATTGGTAGCAGACAGAAAAATGGTTCTGACCTTCTTTGAAAGCGGACATTACCAAAATCACAGCTTTATATCCAGTATATCACAAGATATAGCTGTTAAAAATCCAGTCGGGAGAAAAAGCTGATTTTAGTTTCACATTCAGCTGGGCACTCGGGAGCTGTTTTCCTGCAGAATAAAAGTGCTTTTTCTCAATATGTAATAAAGGCACAAAGTGCACACAGGTATGTCTGGGATGTGTATGCAATCTTCTGTGGGGCGCTGCTGTGAGTTATATAGGTGAAAAACAGGTGAAAGACTCCCTTTAAGGGCCCTTTCACACAACCGTATGCCCTCTGAGACATACGGTCTGTGAGTGGGCCATATGTCCCGGATCGGCATCGATCGTGCGCACTGGAGCGCACAGCATCATTGATTACAATGATGCTGTGCATGTCAGGCTGCCCACGGGGCTATTGTCTCGCACTCATAAAATCATATGAGTGTGGGACAATAGTCCTGCGGGCGGCCCGACGTGCACAGCATCATTGTAATCAATGATGCTGTGCGCTCCAGTGCGCACGATCGATGCCGATCCGGGACATATGGCCCACTCACAGACCATATGTCTCGGAGGGCATATGGTCATGTGAAAGGGCCCTTAGCATGAGACAGGCACGGCCATGTTTACAATCCTTGCCAAGCCTTCTCTAGAACTGAGGGTGTGGTCTGGCCCCTCCCCCTAGTTCCAGGAGAAGATTCTAGTTGTTCTAGGAGTAAGGAGTATGAAGACGAGCTTGAAAGAGTCAGTGAGAAAACAACATGTGCTCCTCTTCTAAGTCATTCAGCTTCAATATTTCTGGAGACTAGGAGATCCCAGAGTGTGCTCCACTACCATCAGAGAGAGAGAGAGAGAGAGAATTTTGGAGAATTTTCATGGCTATAGAGTGAAAGTCAGCAAGGTATCCAGCGTAGAGCATTTGTTACGGAGATCAGTGGCACTGCAGGGAGGAAGCGCACCGCCGGTCTCCCGCGTCTATGCAGAACGATGGGGGAGCGGGGACAACCCAGCCATGCACGCAGCCTCAGCGCAGCCGGCGTTCCACCCGCCCCCTAGGCAACGAGCAAGAGGAGGGTCAACCACAATGAGTCGGCACTCAGCTATTTGAACATATTAGAGGCGGGTCAAGTGATCCATCGATTAGACCTATTTAAGCAGGCAACCTCATGGCCACAGGTTGCCTGTGATTGGTCTCATCACCTTCACCAGCGTTGCTGAATTTCTATTGCGACTACTGCTTTGACCTCGGCGTTGAACTTTACCTCGTCCTTGATTCTCCCCTTGTACATCGTGACCTTTTGGCTCCTGACCCCGGCTCGTATTTGACCTTGTCCTCGTGTTTGCCCTAGTTCTGATGTTCCCTCCCGGCTTCTGAACTCAGCTCGTATTTAACTCTGCCCCCTATTATCCATTGGTATTGACGTGACCTCCTGGCTTTTGACCTCGATTTGGTGATATTCACTTGCCGGTGTGTCGTGTCTTTGTCTATTGTTTCCTCTTGTTGTTTCCCTCCCTGTAAGCCCCAGCACATAAGTAAGCTAGGGACTGCCATCCAGTTGTACGCAGTTATTTAAGACGAACTGTGCAAGTAGGCAGGGACAGTGGTTAAGCTCAGGGCTGCACAACTCCTACACGTGACAGAATTACAGACTTTGCTGCTGCATCTGGGAAACACCCGATGTACCCCAGATTAGTGGATTCAAGGGCTACAACATTTTAGTCAGCAAGGTGATCAGCGTACAGGATTCTCAGGCCCTGCTGTAGTGAAGGGATAATGAGTTAAAACATCCTGCACACTTTAGATAAGATTTGGCCAGCCATATTATAGGAACCACATATTGTTGCTAGCCAGAGATCCCAGTATTAAGAGACTGTAACAAGAAAAAGTAATCTGAGGGCCATTGTTTACAACTGCTTCTTAATTTCATGCTTGGACATATGGTTGTAATTTGCACTGCGTACAGATACTTGCTAGATATATTACAACTCCTATTTAGAACCGATGGTTGCCATGGCAACCCCAAGCCTCTCAAAGGCCTTGGGGCCCGGCAGCTATGGAGGCCTATGTGGCCCAGCCTCCAGGCTGGGTCTCAAAGGCACACTATCAGTGTATTACAGTGTGTAATACACTGATACTCAATGCAATAAAATACAGATGTATTGTGCTGCATTGAAACAGGGATCAGACCCTGTAATGTTGAAGTCCCATAGTGGGACATTAGTAAAAGTTTTTTTTTTAAAAAAGTAAAATAGAAGTGTTTTTAACAATAAAAGAAAATAAATTTCCATTTAAAAAAAAACACCTTTCCCATAAAGAGTAATATAAAATTGTAAAAAATATAAAAGAAATAAAATAGACATATTAGGTATCGCCACGTGCGTGCTCTATAAAAATATCACATGATCCACCCGGTCTGATCAACACTGTAAAGAAAAGAAAATAAAAACCGAGCCAAAAAAGCCATTTTTTAATCGCCTTATATCACAAAAAGTGTAATACCAAGCTATTAAAATTTCTCTACCTAAGACAATCGACCAAAAAATAAAAAAAGAATGGCTTTCAGAAAATTGAGACATAAAAACATCATTTTTTTTGTTTCAAAAATGCTTTTATTGTTTAAAACCAAAATATATTTTAAAAAACAGACATATTAGGTATTGCCGCATCCGTAACAACCTGCCCTATAAAATTATTACATGAGCTAACCCGTCTGGTGAACATTGTAAAAAAAACAAATTAAAAACCGTGCCAAAAAACACCCCATTTTTTGTCACTATACTTCACAAAAAGTGTAATACCAAATGATCAAATAGTAGTATGTCCCCCAAATAGTGCCATTCAAACCATCATCTCATCCCGCAAAAAATGAAAAAATGAGACCCGACCTAAGACAATTGCTCAAAAAATAAAAAAGATATGGCTATCAGAAAATGGAGACATAAAAACATGATTGTTTTTCTTTCAAAAATGCTTTTATTGTATAAAACCAAAATAAATATAAAAAAATAGACAAATTAGGTATCAACACGTCCGTAACAACCTGCTCTATAAAAATATCACATCATTTTCCCCATCAGGTGAAAACCGTAAAAAAGGAGAAAAAAAACGTGTCAAAAAATAAATTTTTTGTCGCCATACATCACAAAAGGTGTAATTCCAAATGATCAAAAAGTAGTATGTACCCCAAAATAGTACCAATCAAACCGTCACCTCATGCCACAAAAAATGAAACCCTACATAAGATGATTGCCCGAAAAATAAAAATAATATGGCTTTCAGAACAAGGAGACACAAAAACATGATTTATTTACAAAATGCTTTATGATGTAACATAGTAACATAGTAACATAGTTTATATGGCCAAAAAAAGACATCTGTCCATCCAGTTCGACCTGTTTTCCTACAAGTTGATCCAGATGAAGGCAAAAAAAAACCCTGTGAGGAAGAAGCCAATGTTCCTCACTTTAGGGGAAAAAATTCCTTCCCGACTCCAATCAGGCAATCAGAATAACTTCCTGGATCAACGACCCCTCTCTAGTAATTATAACCTGTAATATTATTACACTCCAGAAATATATCCAGGCCCCTCTTGAACTCTTTTAGTGAACTTACCATCACCACCTCCTCAGGCAGAGAGTTCCATAGTCTCACTGCTGTTACCGTAAAGAATCCTCTTCTATGTTTGTGTACAAACCTTCTTTCCTCCAGGCGCAAAGGATATCCCCTCGTCACAGTCACAGTCCTGGGGATAAATAGATCATGGGAGAGATCTCTGTACTGACCCCTGATATATTTATACATAGTTATTAGATCTGCCCTCAGTCGTCTTTTTTCTAAAGTGAATAACCCTAATTTTGATAATCTTTCTGGGTACTGTAGTCCACCCATTCCAGTTATTACTTTAGTTGCCCTCCTCTGAACCCTCTCCAGCTCTGCTATGTCTGCCTTGTTCACAGGAGCCCAGAACTGTACACAGTACTCCATGTGTGGTCTGACTAGTGATTTGTAAAGTGCCAGGACTATATTCTCATCACGGGCATCTATAGCTCTTTTGATGCAACCCATTATCTGTCTGACACTGGTTTCTACAGCTTAGGGCTCGTTCACATCACCGTTAGGGCTTTCGTTCAGTCTTTCCGTTATAACATCGTTATAACGGAAAGAAACGGAATCCCTAGGACGGACATCAAAACGGACACCTTTAACCCCTTCCCGACCGCCGCCGTACATGTACGGCGCGCGGGCGGTGCGGGGACATGACGCCCGCTCGCGGGTGCGGCGGGCGTCATGGCCGGCAAGTCTCTGCTGTTTCTAACAGCAGAGACTTGCCGCATCTTACCTCCGTCTTCGGAGACTTCCAGGGCCTTCTGATGCCGTGATCACACGTGATCACGGCATCAGGATGCGTCTGAACCCGGAAGCCCACGCTTCCGGGTGGTGTACAGACGCCCCGATTGGCCAATCGGGGTGTCTGTACACCATATGAAAACTGTAATCCTCGCTGGTGAGGATTACAGTTTTCAAACTGCAATTCTTATTCTGGCCACTAGATGGCAGGCCAGGATAAGAAATGAGCAATTCATGGTTTTAACTGCATCTAGTAAATCCATGATTGCTCATAAAGAAAAAAAACAAAACACAATAGATCAGATGATATTTGAGCTTTAAAATAATCACAGAAAAATTAAAAAAAAATGTTAAAAAATATATAAAAAATACAAAAGATATAAAAGTTCAAATCACCCCCCTTTCCTTATAAGTAAAAAATAAATACCTAAATAACAATAAATATAGACATCATGGGTATCACCGTGACCGAAAACGCCCGTACTTTTAAAATATAAAAAAAAAATTTCAATACGGCGAATTGTGTGGCGGAAAAAAGCGTCCAAATGGCGATTCGCAGTTTTTTGTCCCTTTTTTTTTCTAAAAAAAATTAAATAAAAAGTGATCAAAAAGTCATACACACCCCAGAATGGTATCAATAAAAACTTCAGACCGCCCCGCAAAAAATGAGCCCCCATACAGCTCTGTACACATAAATACCAAAAAGTTATAGGGGTCAATATATGACAAGGAAAAAAAAAAAAAAAAAAAGGGCAACTTTCTAATTATTTTATCACCATCTAAACGCAGGAAAAACTATACATATTAGGTATTGCCGGATTCGTACTGACCAGTAGAATGAAAGTAATGGATCAGTTTTAATGCACATCGAATGCTGTAAATAAGAAACCCGTAGAACTGTAGCGGAATAGCGTTTTCTTTGCAATTTCACCCGGTTTGGAATTTTTTCCCGCTTCCCACTACACCGTATGCAATATTAAATGGTGGCGTTGGAAAGTACAACTTGTCCCGCAAACAACAAGCCCTCATACAGCTATGTGAACAGAAAAATAAAAGAGTTATGGCTGTTTGAAGGCAGGGAGCACAAAACGAAAATGCAGAACCGAAAAAAGCTCCGGTCGTGAAAGGGTTAAGAGGCATTCCGTTTTGATCCGTCATAATAGAAGCCTATGGCCCTGCATAACGGATCCGTCTGGATGCCGTTATGCTGGACGGAAAACAAAGTCCTGTCGACAACGGAATGCCTCTTAAAGGTGTCCGTTTTGATGTCCGTCCTAGGGATTCCGTTTCTTTCCGTTATAACGATGTTATAACGGAAAGCCTGAACGGAAGCCCTAACGGTGATGTGAACGAGCCCTTAGTTTGCTGTTCACTAAAATTCCTAGGTCCTTTTCCATGTCAGAAACTGAAACAAAAGAAAAATAAATGTAGACATATTTGATATCATCGCCTCCATAACAACCTGCTCTATAAAAATAGCACATGATCTAACCTGTCAGGTGAACACCGTAAAAAAAAAAAAAAAGAACTGTGCCAGAACAGCCATTTTTTGGCTACCTTGCCTCACAAAAAGCATAATATAGAGCAATCAAAAGTCATATATACCACAAAATAGTTCCAATAAAAGTGACACCGTATCCTATAATTTCTAAAATGGGGTGACTTTTTGGGAGTTTCTACTCTAGGGGTGCATTAGGGGGTCTTCAAATGTGACATGACAACTTAATTATCCCAGTGAAATCTGCCCTCCAAAATCCATATGGTGCTCCTTTCCTTCTGCGCCCTGCCACGTGCACATATAGCAGTTTACAACCACATGTGAGGTGTTTCTGTAAACTGCAGAATCAGGGTAATACATTTTGAGTTTTATTTGGCTGTTAACCCTTGATGTGTTACAGAAAAAATTAATTAAAATGGAAAATCTGCCAAAAAAGTGAAATTTAAAAAGTCATCTCCTTTTTCCTTTAATTCTTGTGGAACGCCTAAAGGGTTAACAATGTTTGTAAAATCAGTTTTCAATAACTTCAGGGGTGTAGTTTCTACAATGGGGTCATTTATGGGTGGTTTCCACTATGTAAACCCCACAAAGTGACTTCATAACTGAAGTGGTCCTTAAAAAAATGGGTTTCGAAAATTTTCTTAAAAATTTGAAAATTTGCTTCTAAAATTCTAAGCTTTATAAGATCCTAAATAATAAAATTACATTTACAAAATGATGCAAACATGAAAGTGGACATATAGGAAATGTAAAGCAATAACTCTTTTATGATGTATCACTATCTCCCTTAAAAGCAGATAAATTGAAATTTTGGAAATTGCTAATTTTTCCAAATATTTTACTAAAATTTTTCACTATCATGAACTACAATGTGTCACGAGAAAACAATCTTAGAATCGCTTGGATAAGTAAAAGCATTCCAAAGTTATTAACACATAAAGTGACACAAGTTTCCAAAAAACAGCCTGGTCCTTAAGGTGAAAAATTGCAAGGTCCATTTACATTCATTTATTTCTCCACACAGTTGGAATTTTATTTTTTATGGACTTGTTTAGAGATGAGCGAGCATGCTCGTCCGAGCTTGGTGCTCGTTCGAGTATTACGGTACTTGTAAGTACTCGCTGCTCGGACGAGTATCTCGCCATGCTCGAGGAAATGGCAACTTCCGCATTGTGCATTTTTGGCGCCTATAAACTCAGCCAATCACAAGCCAGGAGACTCTGCGGTACACCCAGCATCATGTGGGGCCCTTACATGTCGATAGCAGGGGTTGGCTGGCCTGATCAGGTGACCCTGGAATATACTAGTGACTGCCCGCGGTGCTCGGTTCAGATGCTGTCTGGATGTCGTTAGGGATAGAGCTGCTGCATTTCAGGGAGAGTGTTAGGGCCTGCATTTAGTTCTTTGTTAGGCAGGAGTGATCTCACAAGAACCCAACAGCCCTTCTAAGGGCTACAAGACATTTTTTTTTGGTCTCCTGGCTGGGCTGGCTGGCTGGCTGGCACTAGTAGTGCAGCTATCGCCATATATAACCCCTTTTTTTATTGTTTTATCTCAGTGATACAAATCCATTTCACACAGCTGTGTGGAACCATTCTGTGTGTCACAGTTCAGCTGTCCACTCAACACAATCCGTATTTTCTGTCCAGGTGACACATTCTGTACGTCACTTAATTAAAAAAAAGTCTTTTGCTCTCACTGATACAGCTAGATTAGAAAAATCTCTGTGCGACATTTGTCTGGGTTGCAGTCAAAATAGCCACCGTCAGCAGGGGCTGAGTTTGCTGTCTGATAGTTTCTGCACGTCACGTTCCAAAAAAACAAAATATAAAAAAATATATATAAAAAAGAAAAATATATAAAAAAATAGTTTTTTTGTTGTTTTATCTCAGTGATACAAATCCATTTCACACAGCTGTGTGGAACCATTCTGTGTGTCACAGTTCAGCTGTCCACTCAACACAATCCGTATTTTCTGTCCAGGTGACACATTCTGTACGTCACTTAATTAAAAAAGGTCTTTTGCACTCACTGATACAGCTAGATTAGAAAAATCTCTGTGCGACATTTGTCTGGGTTGCAACTAAGCAGACCAAGTCTGCCTAATCTAATAGTTTCCGTGTAATTGCTCCATACTGCACGGTACATAATAACATACGTAATTTTAATCTAACTTATCCACCTATATATTTACTTGTTCAGATTGAACAAGTTTGTAGGTTTCAGTACAGCAGGCCCATTTATTTTATATTTTTTATATAATACACTTATATATGTTGAACCCCAGGGTCAAGGACGAGGGCGTGGGCATTCAATTCCTGCAGGGGGCAGAGGCCGTGGTCCTGGGCAGGGTGAGACAGTACCTGCTGATGAGGGAGCTGTGGAACGCCGCAGAGCTACACTCCCTAGCTTCATGTCTCAACTTACAGGGACACGTGGTAGAGGACTGTTGAAACCACAACAGTGCGAACAGCTGATGTCGTGGATTGTGGACAATGCTTCAAGTAATTTGTCCACCAGTCAGTCTTCCACGGAGTCCACCCACGTTACCCAAGGGAGCACTCCTCTGGCTCCTCCACCTCAACCTCCTTCCCCCCAGTCTGCCCCCTCCCAGGAAAATTTGGAATGCGATCCGGCATACTCTCAGGAACTGTTTTCTGGACCCTTCCCAGAGTCACAAACCACTTCTCAGGTTGCTGCTGACCTCGTTCCCGATGCCCAAGTTTTCCAACTGTCGCAGTCTGTGGGTGATGATGATGATGACAATGTTGACTTAGTGGAAGAAGTTTGTAAAGAGGTGTCGGACGATGAGGAGACACGATTGTCAGACAGTGGTGAAGTTGTTGTCAGGGCAGGAAGTCCGAGGGGGGAGCAGACTGAGGAATCGGAGGATGACGAGGTGACTGACCCAAGCTGGGTTGATAAGCCGAGTGAAGACAGTGCCTCTGAGGTGGAGGCGAGTGCTGCACCAGAACAGGTTGGAAGAGGCAGTGGTGTGGCCAGAGGGAGAAGCAGGGCCAGAGCTGGTGCATCAGCAGCAACTGTTTCACGTAGTGAAGCTCCCGTGGCGAGGCCTAGATGTTCGCAAGTCTGGAGGTTCTTTAAAGAAAGTGAGGATGACCGACAGACTGTGGTGTGCAATCTGTGCCACACCAGGATCAGCAGGGGTGCCACCACTACTAGCCTAACCACCACCAGCATGTGCAGGCATATGAGTGCTAAACACCCCACTCAATGGAACCAAGGCCGTTCACCTCCTGCGGGTCACACCACTGCTCCTTCCCCTGTGTCACTCGCTGACTCTGCTAGTTAACCCCCTGCCCAGGACCCCGGCACGAGCGCCTCCCGCCAGAAACCCACACCTTCACCTCCACGATCCTCCACAGCGTCCACCAATGTGTCCCAGTGCAGCGTTCAGCTGTCTTTACAGCAGACGCTGGAGCACAAGAGGAAATACAGTTCCACCCACCCACATGCCCAAGCCCTCAACATCCACATCTCCAAATTGCTAAGCCTGGAGATGCTGCCCTATAGGCTGGTAGAGACCGAGGCCTTTCGCAATCTCATGGCGGTGGCTGCCCCTCGGTATTCAGTCCCCAGCCGCCACTGTTTTTCCGGATGTGCCGTCCCAGCCCTACACCAGCACGTGTCACAGAACATCATCCGTGCACTGACCAACGCTGTTTCTGAGAAGGTCCACCTAACCACGGACACGTGGACAAGTGCTGCCGGGCAGGGACACTATATCTCACTGACGGCACATTGGGTTAACTTGGTGGAGGCTGGGACCGAGACTGACCCTGGGGCCGCTCATGTACTGCCCACACCGAGGATTGCGGGACCTACCTCGGTCACGGTCTCTCAGACGTACTATGCCTCCTCCTCCGACCCCTCCTCCTCCTCCACCGAATTACCATCCGTGGGCATGGCGCCTTCAGTTGGTAGCTCTAGGCGCAGCAGCAGTGCCATGGGTAAGCGCCAGCAGGCAGTGCTCAAACTGCTGAGCTTAGGTGACAAAAGGCACACCGCCCAAGAGCTGTTACAGGGCATCACGGCGCATACCGATGTGTGGCTGGCACCGTTGAACCTCAAGCCAGGCATGGTTGTGTGTGACAACGGGCGTAACCTGGTGGCGGCTCTGCAACTCGGCAGACTGACACATGTGCCATGCCTGGCCCACGTGTTCTATCTAATAGTTCAGCGGTTCCTCAAGACATACCCCAATCTGTCTGATTTGCTCACCAAGGTGCGCCACATCTGTGCGCATTTCCGCAAGTCGACCACAGATGCTGCCACTCTCAGGGCAGCACAGCGCCACCTACAACTGCCTGCTCACCGACTGTTGTGCGACGTGGCCACGAGATGGAATTCGACATTAAACATGTTATCCAGAGTTTACCAGCAGCGCAGAGCGATTGTAGACTGCCAGATGTCAACTTCCACCAGAACTGGTAGTCAGGTCAGTCAGATTCCTCAATTCTACAATGAGGAGTGGACGTGGATGTCTGATATCTGCCAGGTGTTGAGCAACTTTGAGGAGTCAACACAGATGGTCAGCGGTGATGCCGCCATTATCAGCCTCACCATCTCGCTGCTTTGCCTGTTGAAAAACTCACTGCTCAGCATGAAGTCTGATGCTTTGCGCTTGTCACAAGAGACGGTGGAGGAAGATACGTCGCTTAATAGCCAGAGCACCCTCCGGTCTGTTTCTCAGCGCGTATCGGAGGAGGGGGATGAGGATGAGGAGGAAGAGGAGGATAATGTCGGCGAGACAGAAGAGGGTACCAGTGCTCAGTCCTTCTTAACTCTTGAGCGTGTATGGGCTGAAGAGGAGGAGGAGGAGGAAATGGAGAGTCAGGCCAGTGAGGAGAGGGAATTCTTGCGTGTTGGGACTCTGGCGCACATGGCAGACTTCATGTTAGGCTGCCTATCCCGTGACCCTCATGTTAGAAGCATTTTTTCAAACACCGATTACTGGGTGTTCACTCTCCT
The DNA here is from genome assembly GCA_900303285.1 of Rhinella marina. Classification (NCBI taxonomy): domain Eukaryota; kingdom Metazoa; phylum Chordata; class Amphibia; order Anura; family Bufonidae; genus Rhinella; species Rhinella marina. The sequence goes on from ONZH01011276.1 coordinate 51,447, forward strand.
GGACCCACGGTACAAGCAGAACCTTTCCACTCTCATCCCTGCAGAGGAAAGGAGTATGAGAGTTAATAGATATCAACAGGCCCTGGTGCACAAGCTAAAACAATCCTTCCCATCTGACACCGCTAGCGGCAGAGGGCATGGTTCTGTGGGCCAAGTAGCGGGGGAGAGGAGGCGAGCAGGCAGCTTCTCCAGCACTGGCAGGGGAACGCTCTCCAAGGCCTTTGCCAGTTTTATGTCACCTCAGCAAGACACTGTCACCTGTCCCCAGTCTAGGCAGAGTAGGGGGGAGCTGTACAGAAAGATGGTGAGGGAGTACCTAGCTGACCATACCAACGTCCGTAGCGATCACTCTGCTCCATACAACTACTGGGTTTCAAAGCTGGACATGTGGCCTGAACTGGCGCTGTATGCCTTGGAGGTGCTGGCCTGCCCTGCCGCTAGCGTGCTGTCAGAGCGGGTATTCAGTGCAGCTGGTGGCGTCATCACCGATAAGCGTACACGCCTGTCAACTGACAGCGCTGACAGGCTGACGCTTATTAAAATGAACAAAGCCTGGATTTCACCGGAATTTAAATCTCCTCCGGGAGAAAGCAGCTAAAGATTTACATTACTTATGTATCCGATTCCTCTTCTCTACTCCTTGTCCTTGTCGTCTTTGCCTAACGCTGACCAAAAAAAAACCCATTTTTTAGAGGTCCAACTGGCACTCTTACCACAATTTTTCAGGAGGGCCCCCTACAGGCCCTCTCTCCAAACAATTTTTCCGGAGGTCCACCTACAGGCCCTCTCTCCAAACAATTTTTCCGGAGGTCCACCTACAGGCCCTCTCTCCAAACAATTTTTCCGGAGGTCCACCTACAGGCCCTCTCTCCAAACAATTTTTCCGGAGGTCCACCTATACAAATCCATTTCATAAAATCCTTTCTTTCTCTTTAACTGATCTATACTGAACGTCACTTTTAAAAATACATCTTTTTCCTCTCTTTCTCTCTCTCCAAACTATTTTTCCGGATAGGTGCCATATACGGTATTAAACTGAGAAGAATACATAGAACACATACCACACTTGATCAAGCTCATAGTTGACAACTGTACCGGTTGATGCAAAATTTTTAAGTTGGGGTCCTGCGTCGTCATTCGAACTCCATCCGGCTGTTGTCACCACATCACACGCTAGCCAAGGGGGCACTCCTCTGGCTCTTCCAGCTCAACCTCCTTCCCCCCAGCCTGCCCCCCACCTACAGCCCCTCTTCCAAACAATTTACCCAGGTAGGGGACGTATTAGATATTGTACAGATTTTTTTTGGTTCTTCTTTTAATTGCCTCCTGCGATAGACGGGAATCGAACCCGGGTCAACTGCTTGGGAAGCAGCTATGCTCACCACTTTACCACCAACAGCCACAGCAACTGATAAGAACAGATACTAAACTTAATGTAAGCCAACATTTCGACAATCGATAACCCGAAACGGGTCCGCCGTCGAGCACGGCGTTCGGCCACCCTGAACATTTCACATACTCTGACCGAGTCTGACCCTGGGGCCGCTCATGTACTGCCCACTTGGAGGATTGCGGGGCCTGCCTTGTTCACGGTTTGTCAGAATTACTATGCCACTTTCTCCAACCCCTCCTCCTCCACCTTCGAATTACCATCCGTGCTTCACCTCCTGCTACCTCAGTCTAACTCGGTCACTCTGTTGTCACCGCCATGCTGCGTCAGGCTAAATTTTTGGGTGGCTCACCTGCTACCTCATCTAACTTGGTCACTTGTTGGTGTCACCGCCATGGTGTGTCAGGCTTATGCCTGCATCGTGTGGCTGGGGATAGGAGAGCAGTACCAGCATGGGCATGGGTGATGGACCTTCGTTGCACCTAGTTGGGTGCTTCCCTATATATTCCCACCATGCCAGCCAAGGGTTGTACATTAACTAATAACAGGGAAAACAAATAAAATATTTTACAGGAGGGTCAACCGCAGACACTCCAAAACAATTTTACATGAGGGAGTGTCTCCCGGTCTGCCATCGTGTTCGGTCAGGCTGTCAGTAGGTACACCACCTCTGTCGTCCGCAGAAGCGGCCACTATGAGGAAGGCCACGGCAAGAACATCCCCTTTTCAATTGAGAGCAAGTGTAGAATTGTAGGAGGATGACACTTTTCTTCCGCAGTGGATTAACCTTCCCCTTTATTATTGCCAGACAACAGTTGGTGAAAAAGTAATTGGCAATGATGAAG
>ONZH01011277.1:0-120193 GCA_900303285.1 Rhinella marina
AAAAATTATTATTTTTTTTTATATTTTCTTTTTTTGGGAACGTAACGTGCAGGAACTATGGTAGGACTGACTGACACCCTGTTAACGGTGGCTATTTAGTCTGCGACCCAGAGAAATGACGCACAGAGACTTTTCTGGATCAAGCGGTAGATGATATTGGTAGCAAATGACTTGGTTGTATTGTGTGACGTACAGAAAGTGTCACCTGGACAGTATATACGGATGGGAGCGAATGTGCTGAACTGTGACACACAGAAAGGTTACACAAAGCTGAGTAAAATGGATTAGTATCACTGAGCTAAAACAACTGAAAAAATTATTATTATTTTTTTATATTTTCTTTTTTTGGGAACGTAACGTGCAGGAACTATGGTAGGACTGACTGACACCCTGTTAACGGTGGCTATTTAGTCTGCGACCCAGAGAAATGTCGCACAGAGAGTTTTCTGGATCAAGCTGTAGATGATATTGGTAGCAAATGTCTTGGTTGTATTGTGTGACGTACAGAAAGTGTCACCTGAACAGTATATACGGATGGGAGCGAATGTGCTGAACTGTGACACACAGAAAGGTTACACAAAGCTGAGTAAAATGGATTTGTATCACTGAGCTAAAACAACTGAAAAAATTATTATTTTTTTTTATATTTTCTTTTTTGGGAACGTAACGTGCAGGAACTATGGTAGGACTGACTGACACCCTGTTAACGGTGGCTATTTAGTCTGCGACCCAGAGAAATGTTGCACAGAGAGTTTTCTGGATCAAGCGGTAGATGATATTGGTAGCAAATGACTTGGTTGTATTGTGTGACGTACAGAAAGTGTCACCTGGACAGTATATACGGATGGGAGCGAATGTGCTGAACTGTGACACACAGAAAGGTTACACACAGCTGAGTCAAATGGATTTGTGTCACTGAGCTAGAACAACTGAAAAAATAAATTTTTTTTTTATATTTTGTTTTTTTGGGAACGTGACGTGCAAGAACTATGGTAGGACTGACTGACACCCTGTTAACGGTGGCTATTTAGTCTGCGACCCAGAGAAATGTTGAACAGAGACTTTTCTGGATCAAGCGGTAGATGATATTGGTAGCAAATGACTTGGTTGTATTGTGTGACGTACAGAAAGTGTCACCTGGACAGTATATACGGATGGGAGCGAATGTGCTGAACTGTGACACACAGAAAGGTTACACAAAGCTGAGTAAAATGGATTTGTATCACTGAGCTAAAACAACTGAAAAAATTATTATTTTTTTTTATATTTTCTTTTTTTGGGAACGTAACGTGCAGGAACTATGGTAGGACTGACTGACACCCTGTTAACAGTGGCTATTTAGTCTGCGACCCAGAGAAATGTCGCACAGAGACTTTTCTGGATCAAGCGGTAGATGATATTGGTAGCAAATGACTTGGTTGTATTGTGTGACGTACAGAAAGTGTCACCTGGACAGTATATACGGATGGGAGCGAATGTGCTGAACTGTGACACACAGAAAGGTTACACAAAGCTGAGTAAAATGGATTTGTATCACTGAGCTAAAACAACTGAAAAAATTTTTTTTTTTTTTTATATTTTGTTTTTTTGGGAACGTGACGTGCAAGAACTATGGTAGGACTGACTGACACCCTGTTAACGGTGGTTATTTAGTCTGCGACCCAGAGAAATGTCGCACAGAGACTTTTCTGGATCAAGCGGTAGATGATATTGGTAGCAAATGACTTGGTTGTATTGTGTGACGTACAGAAAGTGTCACCTGGACAGTATATACGGATGGGAGCGAATGTGCTGAACTGTGACACACAGAAAGGTTACACAAAGCTGAGTAAAATGGATTTGTATCACTGAGCTAAAACAACTGAAAAAATTATTATTTTTTTTTTATATTTTCTTTTTTTGGGAACGTAACGTGCAGGAACTATGGTAAGACTGACTGACACCCTGTTAACGGTGGCTATTTAGTCTGCGACCCAGACAAATGTCGCACAGAGACTTTTCTGGATCAAGCGGTAGATGATATTGGTAGCAAATGACTTGGTTGTATTGTGTGACGTACAGAAAGTGTCACCTGGACAGTATATACGGATGGGAGCGAATGTGCTGAACTGTGACACACAGAAAGGTTACACACAGCTGAGTAAAATGGATTTGTATCACTGAGCTAAAAGAACTGAAAAAAATTTTTTTTTTTTTTTTTATATTTTGTTTTTTTGGGAACGTGACGTGCAAAAACTATGGTAGGACTGACTGACACCCTGTTAACGGTGGCTATTTAGTCTGCGACCCAGACAAATGTCACACAGAGAGTTTTCTGGATCAAGCTGTAGATGATATTGGTAGCAAATGACTATGTTGTATTGTGTGACGTACAGAAAGCGTCACCTGGACAGTATATATGGATTGGAGTGAGTCAGTGCTGAACTGTGACACACAGAATGGTTCCACAGTGCTGTGTGCAATGGATTTGTATCACTGAGATAGAACAATAAAAAAAAACAGGGTTAGATATGGCGATAGCTGCACTACTAGTGCCAGCCAGCCAAGTGACAAAAAAAAAATAAATAAAATGTCTTCTAGCCCTTAGAAGGGCTGTTGGGTTCTTTGTTGGTGATCCCTGCCTAACAGACAACTAAATGCAGGCCCTAACACTGTCCCTGAAAGGCAGCAGCTCTATCCCTAATGACATCCAGACGGCATCTGAGCCGAGCGCCGCGGCCAGTCGGTAGTATATTCCAGGGTCACCTGATCAGGCCAGCCAACCCCTGCTATCGACATGTAAGGGCCCCACGTGATGCTGGGTGTACTGTAGAGTCTCCTGGCTTGTGATTGGCTGTTTTTTTAGGCGCCAAAAAAGCACGATGCGGAAGTTGCCATTTCCTCGAGCATGGCGAGATACTCGTCCGAGCAGCGAGCACTTACGAGTTCCCTAATACTCGAACGAGCACCAAGCTCGGACGAGTATGCTCGCTCATCTCTATTCCTGATCATTGTCCCATGTACACATGCAGATGATCTACCTCTCACTCTCATCTTCAAGATTTCTCCTGAGCTGCCCCAGTTCCCTGGAACACGCTGCCCCAAGCAATTAGGTTAATTCACCACATCCACATCCAAGGTGGCCTATCGCATTCTGTAATCTAACTCTTCTCCATTCACCCTCCCATCATCATCATTCTTCTGAACCTGATCCATCATCAACCTGTATCCACCACATCCCATACACTCAGATACACTACAGATATCGGCTGATGACTGGCTTATGTAGCCTTATATCTACTCCCCTATTGTGTTAAGATGGCTGGACCTTTGTACAAATCTAGCACTTGTAACCTCTTGTGTCACCCCCATTTCCTCTTGTGAGCAGGGCCCTCACAACTCATGTTCTAATTGTTGACTTGTTTGCTACTATGTAAAGCATACTTTTTTTTTTTTTTTTACATAAACCCTCTTTGTAAAGTGCTGTGGAATATTTTGGCATTATATAAATAAAGATTATTATTATTGTTATTACCACCCAATAAATGAGCATTTCCCCATCATATCACATCTGATTTCATGCAGTACCGAAAATTGTCTTCATCTCCATGAGTAATTAGGGATGTGCTCCTAACAATATGCAAATTGAATGGGGGACAAATGACTGTAACTGTAACAATTGTTTGCCCCCATTTCAGTTTGCATAGGGCTGAGTGAAAGGCATTGTAAATATATACTGTGTGTAGCTGATCAGCGCTTGTCCATAGTTGAAATTACCCTATGTAAGTGAACTCTTGCAGATTAAAAGTTGTATTGTGTTGTATTCTTAAAGTTTATTGCTGGTTAGCAATGTAGTTACGTTAAATTAATTATATTAATACATTTTATATTGCAGCAACACTTCTTCAGATTTTCCTAGTGACAATCACTTTTTTTTTTTACAAAAAAAGATAATAATTAAAGGTTATCTCCTTACCTTCTGTGTTATTGGTATATGTTATTAGTCAGCAGAGCATTAAAGTAATACAGGATTGAAAAAACAGGTCTGCCTTCTTCCAAGTGCAGCATCATGAGGGTATGTTCACACAGAGATCTTTTATGCAGAAAAAAAAAATGTTGTGGAATCCACTTATGGATTACTTATGAATTTTTGGATGCAGTTTTTATTCTGATGCAGTTTTTGATGCATTTTTTAAATGTAGCTTGATCCTGCCCATTTCAATAGGAAATGGAATTCACATGAAGAATGAACGTCACTTCTTTTTTCCACACTGCAGTTTTTAAAACTGTGAGCAGAAAAAAACTGCGAAGTGTAAATTAACAAGAAGTTTTTCCTTTGAAATCATTGGAGGTGATTTGCAAGCATTTTCAGTGTAGGTTTTGGGTGTGGAAGTTGCACTAAAATCCAGATTGAAAAAACTGTCTTTGGAGTGTGTTCAGTTCAGCTCCATTGAATAAGTAAGACTGAACTGTGGACAGTTGTGGTGCTGTTTTTCGAAGAAAGCAGGTGTTATAAAAAAGAATTCGGACATCAGTCATCTTACAATATTTTTGCACATAAATACAACTACACCATTTTAAATAAATTGTAGAAACAAAAGTAAGATTATTATATATGCCTTTTACAAGCATGAGGAAGTCTTTTCATTGGCTGTACACTCTAGTTGGTAAGTAGTTATGTTGTATCCATGGTGGACATAGACAGAATGGAGCCCCTATACAAGAGAAGTAGGTATCCCCTGTCCTGAGATGATTTGTGAAGAATGTAGATAATAGGTAATCTTTCAGCTCCGCAGTAAATCAGTCATTGGTCCCCAATTTTTCATGTGAGCCAAGGGAAACAGTAATTCAGCCCCAGTCATGCCCCATAGCAGATATAAGAAGGCACTTTTTTCTAGCATTGGAAACCTCATTGCTGAGACTTCATATGTAGAATGTCTGCCTCTTGAGAGCAGATTTAGAATTTAAGTGCCTCCATATTCTGCTGATTGTGAGGACATATCGTCATGCATCTTCTTTCCTGTGGGTGAACTGTATATATGTAACCTTTCATATGTTTACTGTTCAAAGGACAGTGCCACAAAATTCAGGCTTATTTTTGTGCCATGTTAGACACTTTCAAAAGATTCTAGCAGTTGTGGCTTTGGTGAGTCATGCAATGCTCCAACATTAGAAATGAAGGACACAAGTTTTTTTGGTACAAAATAAAGTAAGCCAACCATGAGCAGTTTCAAAGTGGTTATCCCACTACAAAGACTTATCCCCTATCCACAGACTAGGGCATAAGTGTCTGATTGACCAGGGTTTGACTGCTAGGAAGACACACTTGGTTATCTCATTCACTCCCATAGAGTTGAATGGATTGGCAGTGGGCATGTGTGACCGATGCTCTATTGAAACAGGTGAACACAGGGCCCCTGTTCTCATGATCATTGGGGGCCCCAGTGGTTGAATGATACATTTATCCACTACACTGGGGATAAGGAACAAGTTAATGTAATGGGTCAACCTTTTTAAATAAAAGTGTCTTAACTTAATACAAGATGCACCAAATCTATCAAGCAGACTGGTGCATCTTCTGACTTATCTGTCTGATACATAGCATTAGTAAATCTCAATGTACTGTATGTATCTTGTTGGGAAAATATTGTTTTACCAGTTAAGCCAATTTTCTTCTTGAATCCACATGTTTATGTCACCAATACGGATTACATCATTTTTAAAGGGGTTGTCCAAATTAATTAGAACTTTCCCCCATGCCACTAAATATCAAAATTAATGATGAGTCTAAACTTACCTGTTACCCCCTGTCATTTACAGCACTGCAGCTTCTGTCCTCCTGTTTGTGTACACGGCTGTAGCATTGACATAGAGATATATGGCACCAGCGCTGAAGCCAATGACTGACTGCAGTGGTCATGTGCTTTCTATTGCAGCCTTACACACAAACGGAAGGACTAGAGCTATGGAGCTGGAAACAATGGGGGAGTAATAGGTGAGTATAGGCTGACTATTTATGTTATGACATTAAGTGGTATTGGGGAAGTTTTTAATTAACTCAGACAATCCTCATTAAGTGACCTAAGAGGGCAAACCAAATCCTGAGTGTACTTATGGGGACAGGTTACAAAGAATACATTGTACAGTATGTATCCTTTCTTTATGCTCTGTTACTTATCAAATAGGTAAATTCTGCTTACGCTGGAGTTCTGACTTGGGGATGATTTAAAGTTGCCTTATATAGTTAGGAATTTCACTGTTGTAACCTATTAGGTCATTTGAGGTTTGGAACAGTTTTTTCTAGATCTAATAAATTACCATGATAATTTCTATCAAATTCCTATTCAGCAAACCACATCCTTTCAAGACTCTTAAAGGTGCAGTACCAACTGATATAAGAAATCACCAGTAGTAAGACTAATTAGTACATAGGACTGTTCAATGTATTTTCCCACACAACTATAGAACTTCTTTAAAACATTTAGGAGGACATTAACCAACCATGGTAACCAAAACTGGTCTCAAATAGTCATAAAGTTTGGAGTATGACCCACTTGCTACTGTTGCAACTTTTTTTTTTTTGGGGGGGGGTTTGCACCCACAAAAAGTGGGCACAGCAGGGTAACATAGTAACATAGTAACATAGTTTATAAGGCCGAAAAAAGACATCTGTCCATCCAGTTCGGCCTGTTTTCCTACAAGTTGATCCAGAGGAAGGCAAAAAAAACCCTGTGAGGTAGAAGCCAGTTTTCCCCACTTTAGGGAAAAAAATTCCTTCCCGACTCCAATCAGGCAATCAGAATTACTCCCTGGATCAACGACCCCTCTCTAGTAACTATAACCTGTAATATTATTACCCTCCAAAAATACATCCAGGCCCCTCTTGAACTCTTTTAGTGAACTTACCATCACCACCTCCTCAGGCAGAGAGTTCCATAGTCTCACTGCTCTTACCGTAAAGAATCCTCTTCTATGTTTGTGTACAAACCTTCTTTCCTCCAGACGCAGAGGATGGCCCCTCGTCACAGTCACAGTCCTGGGGATAAATAGATCGTGGGACAGATCTCTGTACTGACCTCTGATATATTTATACATAGTTATTAGATCTCCCCTCAGTCGTCTTTTTTCTAAAGTGAATAAGCCTAATTTTGATAATCTTTCTGGGTACTGTAGTCCACCCATTCCAGCTATGACTTTAGTTGCCCTCCTCTGAACCCTCTCCAGCTCTGCTATGTCTGCCTTGTTCACAGGAGCCCAGAACTGTACACAGTACTCCATGTGTGGTCTGACTAGTGATTTGTAAAGTGGCAGGACTATGTTCTCCTCACGGGCATCTATGCCTCTTTTGATGCAGCCCATTATCTTATTGGCCTTGGCAGCAGCTGTCTGACACTGGTTTCTGCAGCTTAGTTTGCTGTTCACTAAAATTCCTAGGTCCTTTTCTATGTCAGAGTTACCCAATATTTTACCATTTAGTATGTACTGGTGATTTGCATTATTCCTTTCCATATGCATAACTTTACATTTGTCAGTGTTAAACCTCATCTGCCACTTCTCTGCCCAAGCCTCCAGTCTATCCAGATCCATCTGTAGCAGTGTACTGTCCTCTTCTGTGTTAATTACTTTACACAGTTTAGTGTCATCTGCAAAAATTGATATTTTACTGTGCAAGCCTTCTACAAGATCATTAATAAATATATTGAAGAGAATAGGGCCCAATACTGACCCCTGTGGTACCCCACTAGTTACAGTGACCCAATCTGAGTATGTACCATTAATAACCACCCTCTGTTTTCTATCACTGAGCCAGTTACCTACCCACATACAGACATTTTCTCCCAGGCCAAGCATTCTCATCTTATATACTAACCTTTTATGTGGTACAGTGTCAAATGCTTTGGAGAAGTCCAGATATACGACATCCATTGATTCGCTGCGGTCTAGTCTAGAACTTACCTCCTCATAGAAACTGATTAAATTGGTTTGACATGACCGATCCCTCATGAAGCCATGCTGATATGGAGTTATTTGCTTATTTTCATTGAGGTACTCCAAGATAGCATCTCTTAGAAAACCCTCAAACAGTTTACCCATGACAGATGTTAAACTTACCGGCCTATAGTTCCCGGGCTCTGTTTTTGGACCCTTTTTGAATATTGGCACCACATTTGCTATGCGCCAATCCTGTGGAACACTCCCTGTCAGTATAGAGTCCTTAAATATCAGAAATAAGGGTCTGGCGATGACATTACTTACTTCTCTTAGGATACGGTGGTGTATGCCATCCGGTCCTGGCGATTTGTCTATTTTAATCTTTTTAAGACGCAGCTCTACTTCTTCCTGGGTCAGACAGGGCACTTTTAATGGGGAATTTACTTTTATATTCTGCATTTCATCTGACAGTTTATTTTCCTCAGTGAATACAGTGGAGAAAAAGATATTTAGTAGCTTTGCTTTCTCCTCATCGCTCTCTGCAACTCCCCCCTCATTACTCTGTAAGGGGCCGACATCTTCAGGTTTATACTTTTCACCATTTATATAATTAAAGAACATTTTAGGGTTAGTTTTACTTTCTTTGGCGATTAATCTCTCGGTCTCTAGTTTGGCTGTTTTTATTTGTCTTTTACATATTCTATTTTTTTTCTTGTAGTTTTTCAATGCTTCCTCGCTCCCCTCCTGTTTTAGTGATTTAAATGCTTTCTTTTTGTCATTTATTGCTTTCTTTACAGTTCTGTTTATCCACGTTGGTTTTTTCTCGTTCCTTAACCTTTTATTCCCATAAGGTATGTACCTCTCACAATTAGATATTAGGATGCTTTTAAAAATATCCCATTTTGTGGCTGTATTTTTATTTTTGAGGACTTTGTCCCAGTTAGTTAGGCCTATGGCCTCTCTTAGTTGGCTAAATTTAGCTTTTTTGAAGTTAGGTATTTTTGTTCCTCCCTGAAGAAACGCTCTTTTGAATGACAATTGGAAGGTTATTATATTATGGTCACTATTTCCTAGGAGTCCCCCGACCTGCACATCTGTTGTTCTGTCAGGTCTATTGGTTAATACTAAGTCCAGTATGGCCGTCCCTCTAGTCGGGTCCTGAACCAGTTGGGATAGGTAATTGTCTTTGGTTATTGCCAAGAACCTGTTTCCTTTATGAGATATACAGGTTTCAGTTTTCCAGTCTATATCTGGGTAGTTGAAATCCCCCATAATAACGACCTCATTATGATTTGCCACCTCGTCTATTTCGTTTAGAAGTAGATTTTCTGTGGACTCTGGTATATTAGGTGGTTTATAATAAACTCCTATTAGTATTTTATTATTGTTTTTGGCTCCATTTATTTCTACCCACAGTGACTCCACATCTTCATGTCCCTCACTTACCGTATTTTTCGCTTTATAAGACGCATTTTTTTCCCCCCAAAGTGGGGGGAAAGTGGCTGTGCGTCTTATAAAGCGAATAGAGCAGTATTACATGGCCGGCACATCGCATGCCGCGCTGTGCTACATAGCATAGCGGCCTGCGATGTGCCAGTGAGATGTAAAGACGGGCGCTATGGGGGTAGTAGCAGGGCCCGGCGCAGTTACTGAAGTTTATTAAGCCACCCCGGTCAGAGCAGCCATCGCTTAGAAAGTGTATGAAGCAGCCCCTAGCAGGGCTGCTTTGCTAAACTAACTTAGCTTCCATAACTTTTCAGTACTCACTATAAATGAATGTATGCAGCAGATAGGACGGCAGCGCAGCTCTCTCACTCAGTCACGCTCCGTCCCCGCCCACTTCATTAATAAAGTGGGCGGGGTCATAGCCGTAGCGTGACTGAGTGAGGGACCTGCGCTGCCGTCCTACCTGCTGCCTGCATACAATCATAGTGAGTACTGAAAAGTTATGGAAGCTACTGTATGGTAGTTTAGCAAAGCAGCCCTGCTAGGGGCTGCTTCATACACTTTATATGTGATGGCTCTAATAATTGGGGCCCAATGCAAAGGGGTCAGATCTCCCCATAACAGTCATCCCACTATAACACTGTCCTTCACAAATCCCCATAACAATGTCCTCCACAGATCCCCCAATAAGTGTCCTCCACAGATCCCCCAATAAGTGTCCTCCACAGATCCCCTATAGGTGTCCTCTACAGATGCCCCTATATGTGTCCTCTACAGATGCCCCTATATGTGTCCTCTACAGATGGCCCTATATGTGTCCTCTACAGATGGCCCTATATGTGTCCTCTACAGATGGCCCTATATGTGTCCTCTACAGATGGCCCTATATGTGTCCTCTACAGATGCCCCTATATGTGTCCTCTACAGATGGCCCTAAATGTGTCCTCTACAGATGGCCCTAAATGTGTCCTCTACAGATGGCCCTATATGTGTCCTCTATAGATCCCCCTATAAGTGCCCTCCACAGATCCCCCTATAAGTGTCCGCCACAAATCCCCATAACAGTGTCATCCACAGATCCCCCGTAACAGTGTCATCCACAGATCCCCCATAACAGTGCACCATCCACAGATCCCCCATAACAGTGCACCATCCACAGATCCCCCATAACAGTGCACCATCCACAGATCCCCCGTAACAGTGTCATCCACAGATCCCCCATAACAGTGCACCATCCACAGATCCCCCATAACAGTGTCATCCACAGATCCCCCATAACAGTGTGCCATCCACAGATCCCCCATAACAGTGTGCCATCCACAGATCCCCCATAACAGTGTGCCATCCACAGATCCCCCATAACAGTGTGCCATCCACAGATCCCCCATAACAGTGTGCCATCCACAGATCCCCCATAACAGTGTGCCATCCACAGATCCCCCATAACAGTGTGCCATCCACAGATCCCCCATAACAGTGTGCCATCCACAGATCCCCCATAACAGTGTGCCATCCACAGATCCCCCATAACAGTGCGCCATCCACAGATCCCCCATAACAGTGCGCCATCCACAGATCCCCCGTAACAGTGCGCCATCCACAGATCCCCCATAACAGTGTGCCATCCACGGCCTCCCATTAGTTCAAAAACCAACAAAAGCACACCATTTGGTTCAAAATATTTTATTTTATTAATTTCCTTTACAAAAACCTAGGTGCGTCTTATCATCAGGTGCGTCTTATAAAGCGAAAAATACGGTATATCTTCCCGCAGTGTGGGCTTTAGACAGGACTTTACATAAAGGCAGACCCCTCTCCGGTTTTGGCGATCCTTTCTAAAAAGACTGTAACCCTGTACATTAACTGCCCAGTCATAGCTATCATCCAGCCATGTCTCAGTTATTCCCACTATGTCATAGTCCTCCTCACACATCACTAATTCCAGTTCACCAATTTTATTAGTCAGGCTTCTGGCATTAGTGTACATACACTTAAGAGGTCTATGTATATTTTTTACCCCCCTTTTTAAATTACTATTAAAGTTAATGGTAAAGGGTAAAGTTAGGCATGCAGGAAACTGGTTTTACATTATATCTTACATTTATACCACCTCTCTTGCTGGTGTTGATTTCTGTTTTGGTGCACAGACCTGCATAGATACACAAAACTTATTGGGACATGCCCCTCTTAATAATTTTGTTGCATTTGACACCGATGAGGGAAGGCTGATGTGTAGAGTGCTGGTCTTAATAAATGTCCCCCATAGGGTGTACTAACTTGCACTCAGTTGGAGATTTTGCTGCCAAACTGTGGAAAAAAGCCACAGTCTTGCAGAGCTGCAGAGATTTTGCTGTGATTTAACAGCAACAGAAACATACCCTTACAATGAGGGCTCATGCACACAGCCGTGTTTTGCAGACCACAAATCGGGGATCTGCAAAGCACAGATCCTAGTCGAGAGCCTGCCACCTTTGGAAATGTTCTATCCTTGTCCACAAATGGACAAGAATAGGACACTTTCTATTTTATTGTGGGGCCATGGAATGGATGTGCAGATGTGGACAGAAAATAGTGTGCTGTTCGCATTGTGTTTGGACCCATTGAGATGAATGAATCCGCATCCGACCCTCAAAAAAATTCCGTGTGCATGAGCCCTGAAGTAGAAACTTGTAATAGGTCTGATTGTTGACTAAATAGCAGTTTTCCAAGCCAGATCAGATAATGTCTCTATTCTAGGTGGTTGGCATTGTGCAAACAACAATTCACTTCCCAACAATGTTACAGTTCTGATGAGCAGTTCTGTTGTCCAACAGCACTGCCAGAAGTGATCCTTCATTGTTTTTCGATAACCATATTTTTGTGTAAAAGAAGAAATGAGCCCAATTGGGCCACCATAGTACATTGAACAGCTGAAAGACAGAATTTAGAGGTTACATTTAGCAAATGCTTAGCATTTGTTATTTAACTGGGAATATCTTACTTTTTTCTGCTGCCATTCTTAATGGGATTTTCCAGGCTCCGGATATTGATGACCTATCCTCAGGCTAGATTATTAATATCCAATCAATGGGAGCCCGACATCCCAAATTCCCTTGATCAGCTGTTCCCTGCAGCCTCCAGGACTGGATCTTGCTCTTTGAACGGAACAGGAAGCACACGTCCTTTCAAATGGTTATGGTCCTGCTGTATTACTACAGATTAGCTCCCACTAAAGTGAATAGGAGCTGAGCTGCAGTAACACAGCACGGCCACTACACCTTGAATAGAGCTGTACTTCCTGTTCCATTTCAAGTGTATATTCCAGTGCTGGAAGCTACAGGGAAAAAGCGGATCAAGTGGATGTAGGGTGTTGGGCCCCCACTGATTTGACATTAATGATCTATCCTGAAGATAAGTCATTAATATCAGGAGCCTGAAAAACCCTTTAAGATGACTGTCAGCATGGTGGCTCAATGGTTAGCACTGGTCCTTGCAGGGCTGGGATCCTAGGTTCAAATCTGACCAAGAACAACATCTGCATGGAGTTTGTATGTTCTCCCCTTGTTTGTGTGGGTTTCCTCCAAGTACTCCGATTTCCTCCCACACTCCAAAGACATACTGATAGGGAACTTAGATTGTGAGCCCCATTGGGGACAGCTTGATGCTAATGCCTGTAAAGCACTGTGGAATATATTAGCCAGTGGCGGACCTAGGGTATTTGGCACCCGGGATGGGTAATTTCTCTGGTACCCCCCTTCCCCCAGAAACCATAAAAAACTTAATTTTTACATTTAAATATACTGAAATATTTATTTTGTTTGAAATAACATTTTTATCGCTAGTAAACAGAAAATTTAATTTTAGGGTACATATGATTTTTTGGTCGCTTGGTATTACAATTTTTGTGAGTGACATGGCTGTTTTAGCACAGGTTTTATTTTTTAAGGAATTCACCTGGGGGGTAGATCATGTGATTATTTCATAGAGCAGGTCATTACGGACAAAGCGATACTAGTGTTGAGCAAGCATGCCTACTGACAGCGTGAGCATGCCGGCCGAGCACCGCGTGTGCTCGAGTGCGATGCTCGAGTAGGCTAATGCGTATGAATTTGTATGCTAATGTTATGCATTATACACTAATGCTAAATTAGCATACAAATTTGTACGCATTAGCGTACAATGCGTAGCATTAGCATACAAATTTCTACACATTAGCGTACAATGCGTAACATTAGCATACAAATTCGTACGCATTAGCGTACAATGCGTAACATTAGCATTGCTAATAGAAAAGTAAAACATAAAAGAATGCAACAGCACTCTGCGAACACAGACAACAAAATGAGTACATACTATACTGCCATACTCACTATCCGCATTGTGCGCTAATGCGTATGAATTCAGTTAATTAGCGTACTTCAACGAGTGAAAGAGGAGAATTTGCGATTCTGACCTTTTCCTATGAACCCGACACCCTCCCCCTGGTCTTCTCCCATTGACTTACATTGTGCTCTGGTGCTCTGTAGCGCACTCGAGCATCACCAAGTGTTCTACCAGAACACCCGAGCACACGAGCACTTTGGTGCTCGATCAACAATAAGCGATGCCTAATATGTCTTTTTTAAGGTTTACAAAGTAAAAGCATTTTAAAAATAAAATATCTTCTTTTGTGTTCCCATTTTTTAAAAGCCATATTTTTTTATATTTCTGCCAATTGTCTTGTGTAGAAGCTTTTTTTGCAGGATGAGGTGACGGTTTGATTGATACCATTTTGGAGTACATATGACTTTTTGGCCGCTTGGTATTACACGTTTTGTGAGGCAAGATAACAAAAAAATGGCTGTTTTTGCATAGGTTTTATTTATTTTTTTATGGAATTAACCTGGTGGGTAGATCATGTGATATTTTTATAGAGCAGGTCATTACGGACACAGCGATACCCAATGTCTCTTTTTTGTGGTGACGGATAGCAGGGGCTCAGCTGGACCCGTGCCGCTGATCGGACAGGCACAGCTCCTGCCCGATCAGCCCGCCGAACCTGTACAGCTCTGGAATTC
Source organism: Rhinella marina (assembly GCA_900303285.1). Lineage (NCBI taxonomy): Eukaryota > Metazoa > Chordata > Amphibia > Anura > Bufonidae > Rhinella > Rhinella marina. The sequence goes on from ONZH01011277.1 coordinate 14,394, forward strand.
AAGTCATGTCCTGTAGCGCCGTACAGGTACAGCACTGGTATCCTACATGTTAAGCCTGGTCCTTTCCCATCCATATTTGAGCCCATTGTAACTTTGTAACTTTTTGCCCTGGCAGTGGCAGCAGCCTTGTGACTCCTCCACCTCCACCCCCCCCCCCATGAAAATTCAAGACAGCAAGCCTCTTAACTGTAAACATGCCTCTCTAGTCTGCTGCCTCCTGCCTGCACACTGGTCTGCCACAGTACCACTGTGACTTCACTAGGCACAGACCACACAGCACAGCCATTTTTTTTGCTTAGGAGCACTGGAGCAAGCAGCTACAAGGATGTTCTCCCGCCTAGAAAGTGAGCGGTGAAGGACGGCGAGCTCAAGTGAGATGGGCGTGAGCGCGCTCCATGGCTCATCAGGGCGCTACTTCATAGGCTAATGCCCATCGGTGGCGGCACCCACGTGAACTCCCCTTCATCTCCCTGTCACTGCTGGGCTGCGCTGCCGCTCATCTCGCCTGAGCCATTCATTAAATGATTCAATGAATGGCAATGGCAGGATGCGCTAGTGCCGCTAGACTCTCAGTCAGAGGCTGCCTCTGATTTCTCTAACAGTTCGCTGTCTGGAGTGTCGGCACGTAGGCAGGCACGGCAGCACCCCCCTGTATAGCTGACAGCCTGACACCCGGGGCGGACTGCCTCCCCCCCCACCTCCTTTAGCACACCATTGATAGTAGCGCTATATAAGCGTCTAAAATAAATAAATAATTCCCTAGATGCCGCTAAAACTTTCGATTCGATTGAATGTGTGTATTTGAATGCTTAAGATGTTTTGGTTGTGGACAGCAATTCCTTAAATGGATCAGCATTAAATACTCTGATCCGGTTAGTAGACCTTTGATTAATGGTGAGCTCTCGGACTGCTTCCCTTTATACAGAGGAACTAGACAGGGTTGCCCACTCTCACCACTTTTGTTTGCTCTAGCTGTGGAACCACTAGCCATTAGGGTGCGAAATAGCAATGGCATAACTGGAGTGACTGTGGGTAATGAAGAGATTCGCATAGGTCTCTTTGTGGACGATATGATATTATATTTATCATCACCAGATACTTCATTGCCTACTGCCATAAGATTAATTGATGAATTTGGGGAATTCTCCGGACTTCGAATAAACTGGGAGAAATCTGTATATATGCCCCTGGGCACCTCAGTCTGGTCGGGGCCCTCACATGTGGCTGGTCTAAAAGTGGTTGAGACTTTTAAATATCTGGGGATTATTATCACTAAGCAACACTCCCAAGCCATTAAACTCAACATCATCCATCTTATTGATCACATTAGAAGTAAATTTCAGGCCTGGAAATCTCTCCCCGTATCTGTAGCTGGTCGCATCAATTTATCTAAAATGATCATACTCCCAAAAGTTTTATACATGCTTCAGCACTCTGAGGTTCATATTCCTAAATCAATCTTCAAAGAACTAGATTGCTTAACCAGAGTGTTCATCTGGGGTAAATCCCGCACTAAACTCAGCATGGACACCCTGAAGCGACCTAAAACTGAAGGTGGAATGGCATTACCAGATTATTTTATATATTACTTAGCAGGCCAATTACGGCTAATCTCCACTTGGTATACTATGGAGACTCTGCCTGTTTCTGAATACTTCCTAAAAGCCTACTTAAAATGTCATACTCTTTGGTCAATTCTAGAACTCACTCCTGTGTTTTGTACTAATCTATTGCCTTTACACAAATTGGCGCAGTCAATCTGGAACGAAGCCAAGTCCTTAACCGGTTTTACAGATATAATTGCAGATATCCCCATTTGGGGTAACACTTCCTTTCCAAATATACAAACTGTTATGGGGGCAGAACTCTGGCAAGCGGCTGGGATAAAATCCCTTGGGGATGTATATGATCAAGGTACCCTAATGACTTTCCAGGCACTAGCACAAAAGTATAATGTCCCTAGAACTCTTTTTTTTTTCATATCTACAATTTAGATCCGTAATCCAAGCTAAAATCACAGCTGTCGCTACAGGGGCATCCAACTACCCTTTAATTGGTGTAGTCAGAACTCAGGGCCCTAGAGGTCTTGTGTCAGCAATTTACACTCATTTGATCCAGGCAAAGGTCAAGGCCACGCCTTTAGCGGTTATTGATAAATGGAAAAGACAAATCCCAACACTCACGGATGAATCCATCTCAGATTTATTAGAATCACATTTATATGTTTCTCCTGCTATAAACAACAAACTAACCCAATTGTATATCATTCACCAAACATATTTAACGCCTATAAGATTGTATAGAATGGGCAGGGCTACATCAACAGTCTGTCCGCGGTGTGGCGAGTTGGATTCAGACTTCTGGCATATGATATGGTCCTGTAATCCTATTGCCTTATTCTGGAAAGAAGTAACCGACTTTCTGTCAATCTTGCTGCCTATTCCGATATCGAACAGTCCAGAGGCATGTCTTCTGGGAATCCTGGAGGAAGGCAATTGGGACCACTATAGAACCACATTTTTGAAAGAAGCTTTATTTATGGCACGCAAATGTATTGCATTGAGATGGTACAGCCCCAACACACCTAGTATGTGGAAATTGCAAATAAACCAAATGCTACCATATATTGCAGTAACTTATAAGCACAGAAATAAACCAGAAAAATTTGACAAGGTCTGGAGCCTATGGTGTGATTCACCGCTAACTATGTATTCAGTCCCAAGACTCAGACACTCCCCACTATCCGCTCAAAATAATGTGGCCTAAAACAATATATCAGGGTAGCTTCTCCGTCATTAGTGTATGCAATCTCACTATTACTCCCCGGATGGGGTGTTGAATACTATATTTACTATTTACTGAGATTTATACATGCAACAGTGTACTGTTTACAAAGTGTTTGGTGTTAATGTACGTTTTGTTCTGGCACTGCTTACAATATCTTCATATAAGTGTGAACATTTTGTCTATGACTAATGTGAAATGTATGACTATATTCTTGCTCAATAAAGCAGTTTAAAAAAATAAATAAATAAATAAATACCGTTAAATTAAATGTGCAGTTCCTAACAGAAGAGAATGAGAGGCATCTGTTAAATAATCTGCCATTGGAAGCTCTAGCTGACTGAGATGGTCGACTTTTATGTGGAGACCTATCTATGATTATTGACTGTAGAGCCACAGCTGCAGTCCACAAGAGCTTCATTGAGGTGTATGTATCCTTTAGATTGGCGCTGCAGTTCAATAGTTAAAATGTGAGTAGCACTACAAAAAGTCTCCATGTAGCCTCAGCCAAAGTAAGACAAGCCTTGATCTCAAATATTCAGGAGGCACCGGAGGAAGAAACTGTGGGAACTGAGCATCAAACTACTCCATTAACTTTACTGGAATAATCATTTCCTTCCTGTCCCTGCTCTGATGAAAATGCCACCGATAATGCTTATATAGCATATGTTCTCCATGTCATGAGACTGGAAGGTAAGTACAAGAAAACTATTCAATCGCCAAACATCATCTCACCTAACATTAAAATGTCTGTGGAGTTGTGGTGAGGGGTCTAAGAATAAATCCTAAGGCAATAAATCTATTGTTTTACCATTGATTTACAGTAGGTAGATGTTAGGACTCACATAGTGAATACTCTTTATGTAACACATGTATCTAACCAGGTATTCACATTTCACATTATAGCCTCCTATTGCACTTGTAGTCCAAGCTGCTGGACATCATGTGGTGCACACAAGAGGTTAACTCTGAATATTTGCTGTTTAGGCAGTAGGTCAGGTTACTTGCATTTATGTTGGGAGAAATTCTGCCTACCCTGTTTCTAATTTTGAGAGAGTGAGTGAGAGGAAGAAGTTGAGCGTATTTGGTGTAATAGAACAGTCATCCTCACACTGTGTTGAGTCTGTCTGTGTGGGAGGACTACTACGTTTCAGAAGTTAGGACAATCACAAATGTCACTCTGGACCCATAAACTGAACCTGTCACAGACAGAAGAGAAACTTTTTTTCTGGACACTGCAACATATGGGACACAGCAAAAGTTTGTGAATCTGTGCAATGAATAGGCAAAGGTGAGTGATATCTCTTGTGGTTTTATGTTTCCAGCTCTGCAGAGTACAATCAAGGATTCTTCTCAGGCATAGGAGTCACAGGTTCTTTGACTTTTATCTCTTCATTCCCACAGTCTGTTACGCTATGAAGGGCAGCGTACCATGAGTTAATGATTTTTCTGCTCCATGTCAGCCTAAAACAAAATGCTGAGAAGTTCACATAATGCAAGAATATTACAAGGAAGCATATGGAAAAGTAAAATATTGGATATGCTCTCAGATCTCTATTTACAGGCTCTTATGTAGACTGTGCAAAGTCACATTTCATCGCAGTGATGATCTTTTTTTTACATTTTTTATTCCTCTTTACTTATATACACATTCCATAGCCCTGTACCAAATGTATTTTCTCATATAACTCCATGTCTCTAATTGGTTTACAATAGAGAATCCCTAAAAGAACTGAAGGTGTGCCAGCGATTGTTACCCTTCTATCAGGGGTCCAAATAATCTAGTACATAATCAAATCCCAGGACCACCTAATGAGATCAGTGGGCTGAAACGTCATGCTGTGTGAATAAACTTCACTTCCATTTATCTCATCCTGTGTTGCTGCAATTTTTTATTGACTCACTCTATCTATCTATCTATCTATCTATCTATCTATCTATCTATCTATCTATCTGTTAACTGTTTTACATCTAAATGTACAGTACAAAAATAGTATTCAGTTTTTCAATAACACTTTGTTATTACATACTTCACTGGCATACATAAAAAAATGGGGTGCCACAGCACAGATAAAAATTAGGCTCTAATGAAACATACAAAAAAAAAGAGAAAAACATGGATTGCACACCCACATGCTATGCATTGATCTATAACTACTTCTCAGTGTAATATATAGTATACAGCCCCATGATATAAGTACTGTAAATGAGGCTTTGGTAAATGTTTTGATCAAAATGCATTAGCCTACTCACCAAGCCAAGGTTGACCCCTTGAGTGGGACCAACTATAATTTGGTGCAGCACCATGCTGTGACCACTGACTTGGCAGCACTGCACCAGCAGTAGCGGTACCCAGCAGTCAAACAGCACCCCTGGTGCTAGACAAAGCCGCCCTGGCACTGGGTCCCACCAGCCCGCCATCAGAGCACCACAGCCACAAAGGCAACCACACAGTACCGCACTATGTGAACAGATGTCAGAAGTTCACCTTTCCATGTGTTTTCAGAAACTCCAACTGAGAACTAGTAGGAATTTATTAACCCTTATGTGGTCTCTTGGGCTCAATGGGAAGAGTGCTGATATCATGGGAGAAGGAAAAACACTAATAAAATATCCAAAAAAGAGAAAAAAATGGATTGCACATCCATATGCTATGCATTGTTCTATAACTGCTTCTCAGCACAACTAACATCACTTCTCAGTGTAATAAATAGTATACAGCCAGCAATATATGTACTGTACATGAGGCATTAGTATACGTTTTGATCAAAATGCATATGCCCACTCACCACACCAACTTCGACTGGGACCTACTGTAATTTGGTGCGGCACCAAATGGCGACCACCGACGCTACAGCACTGTACCAGCATGCAGCCGGACCAAGCAGTCAAACAGCAGAAGGGTTAATAAACTCCTACTACGTAGGTCCCAGTTTGTAGTTCCTGAAACTACTTGGAAAGGTGAGCTTTTAAAATCTGTTCACATGGTGCAGGGCTGTTGGTGCTGTGGTGCTATGCCTATGGGTTGGTTCTGCCCAGTACCATGGCGGCTTAGTCTGACAGAAGGGGTGCTGTTGAACTGCTGGGTTATGCCTGCTGGGTTATGACTGTTGGCGTGGTGTTGGGGCGCTGGTGGTCGCCATGTGCTGCTGCACCAATTTAGAGCAGGTACCCACTTGTAGAGGCAACCTTGGCATGGTGAGTGGACCTATGCATTTTGATCAAAACGTATACTAATGCCTCGTGTACGCTATGTAGATTAGGGTTTGGTATACTATTATTTACACTGAGAAGAGATGTGAATTGTGCTGAGAAGCAATTATAGATCAATGCATAGATTGGGGATGTGTGATCCATGCTGTTTTCGCTGTTTTTGGAATTCAAAAAATTAGGCTACACTCCTAACCATTCCAGGCAAAATGAGCTACACAAGCAACACTTGTGGAGACCACGACCCTGTGTGGGTTCTCAGAACCCACTAAAAAGGACTAGACCTATCTAAAATGGGCTTCAACTTTCCAGCTGCTCTGCCTCCATGGTATGTACACACTTGACCTAACTATGTTGCATTAGGATATCATGATGCTTGAAAGTTTGTGAACCCTTCTGAATTTTATATATTTCTGCATACATTTTACCTAAAACTACATCAGATTTTCACACAAGTCCTAAAAGTAGATAAAGATAACCAAATCAAACAAATCAAAAATATTACACATTATTTGAGGAAAAGTATCCTATCATATGTCTGTGTGGCAAAAGTATGTGAACCCTTGCTTTCAGCATCTGGTGTGACCCCCTTGTGCAGCTATAACAGCAACTAAATGTTTCAGATAATTAGTCCTGCACATTGGCTTGGAGGAATTTTAGGCTATTCCTCTGTACAAAACTGCTTCACCTTGGTTATCTTGTACTGTTTACTTCAGGTCCTTCCACAACAGTTCTATTAGATTGTGATCAGGGCTTGGCTATTCTAAAACTTTAAATTTATTCTTCTTTAACCATTCTTTGCTAGAACTAACAAATTGTATGCTTAGGGTTGTTGTCTTGATGCATTGAGAACGTTCTCTTGAACATATGGGTATGATCTTTTAAACCAAAAAGTTCTATTTTGTCTTATCCGTCCACAAACCGTTATTCCAGTAGCCTTCTGGCTTGTCCAGGTGATCTTTAACAAACTGCAGATGGACAGCAATGTTCTTTTTCTAGAGCAGTGGCTATCTTCTTGCAGTCCTGCCATACACACTATTATGTAGTGTCCTCCTGATGATATTAACATAACGTGACAAAAGCCTTTAGTTGCTTAGAGGTTATGTTGGGTTCCTTTGTGACCTCACAAACAATTACAGGTCTTACACTTGGCATGTTTTTTTTTTTTGTTGACCACTGCTGGGAAAGATAATCATGGTATTGAATTACTTCCATTTGTACAAAATCTGTATGACTGTGGATTGGTCCAGACTTCTTTTTTCTAGACGGCAGAGCATGAACAACTCTTCTTCTGAGCTCTAGAGAAACATTTTTTGTTCATACCATGATACACATCCGCAAACGTGTGAAGATTTTGATAGATGACTGTTCTTTAAAGGAAATGTGTCACCAAAAATGACATCTTCCAGCTGAAACCAGTTAGTGACACATATCTTTTTTTCTAATCTGTTTTTATTTTCTGATTACAATTTTTAATTCTATTTTCTGAACATGATTATGAGGGCTGCCATCTTGCTTAAGCTGTTCTTAACAGCATTCAGGCTATTTTCAGCTGTGGCATCACCTACTGTAAATGGTGGATTTTGTATAAACATAGGTGATATCATTACAGGCAGGATTAGAATGACAGATAAGCAGGTAACTGCAGTAAAGTGATCTGTACAGACCAAGAAGTGATGCTTATTATTAGGCTTAGTGTGAAAACTGCATGATTTACATACATATACAGTTTTTGAGTAAATATAGCTACTGACATGGAAAGTTCAAAATACCATCATCAAAAATTCTTTAAAAATATATTAAACACACAAATGTAATTTATTGAATAGGTAATTTTCTGATGACACATTGCCTTTAAATAAAACAGGTTGTCCACTCACACCTGATTGTCATCCCATTGACTAGAAAACAGTTGCCTGTAATTTTTCATTATTATCTTATCTCCTTATTTGCTAATCCTAAAGGTTCACATACTTTTCCCACTCACAGACATGTGAAATTGGATAATTTTCCTCAAAACAAGTGATCAAGTCTAATATTTTTGACTTCTTTGATTTGTTTATCTTTACTTAGGACTTTTTGAAAATCTGATATTGTTTTAGGTCAAATGTATGCATTTTGAAGGATTCAGAAACTTTCAAACACCACTATACTTTCTAGGTATTGCCATATAGTACAAGATGTAGTAACTGTCAAAGGTTGTCATTACATACATGATATATACTGTACAAACAAATATGGTCAACATTATGGTTCACAAAGCTATTGTCCCTAGTTGCCCTAGAGGCCTAAATAGCAAATATGAAATTATATGGACACAATGGATGTGCCGATATATAATTGCATAACTAGGACAAAGGAAGCATAATTAACCATTGGCTGAATAAGATTTTCACAGTTTTTTCCTTTTACCAGTTTGTTTGAACCTCTTGAAGCCTCTTCTCTAAACTTTCTGTGTCTGAATGTAAAGATACTTAGAAAGAATATTTTATTATCCACGTACCCTTATAGTGTACTGAGTATAATGCTATACCGCACACTCTGCATAGTAATAAAGCATACTACAAAATATCTACTGGTGTCAATAGCATAAACGTTTTTATCTGAAGAACATGATGTCACTGCAGAGAATGTTCTACAGAGCAATTCATAGTTCAGTTAAGATAAAACACACCTGGATATGAGTTTCATTTCCCACAAGCAAAGTCATTATGAACTCCCTTCAACTGTCTCTATGGCTTTGTGCTTTTAGTCTTGACATACAGGTGATGTGTCCAAAACGATTTTGTAGTTTTGTGATGATCTGAGGTCTAATGCACACTACCGTAATCAGCCTGGGAAACACAGCCAGATCTCCAAAGCCGACCGTGGCTCCCCTAACACACAACATTTTATCAAATAACAGTGTAAGGACTCATGCACACGACTGGCTATGCTCTGTTCATCAGCCGCAACTCCCAGGCTGACCGAGGCTCCCTTGATCTGCACCAAAAGTATCATAGTAATTTATGATACAATCAGTCTCTATTTGATTGTGATGCTATTGCAGTGTTCTCATCAACAGTGTTTGTACACAGCTATAGCCCCATGATCAAATATGAACTGACTGTATCATAAAACACTATGATACAGTCGGTTCAGGTTAGAGGAGCAGCAGTTGTGTGCGATTCGGGTTTTTTGCAATAAAGTTAATGTCAGGGGAGCTTCCCCGGGAAATGCGCTGACGCATTGACTGCGTTTCCTGGACCGATCACGGTCATGCATGAGCCCTTAGACTGTGATTTGGCATTAGGCTGTGTACAATTTCAGCTTTGCGATGAGGATTATGGTTTGGGGAGTAGCGGTCGCCCTGGGAGATGCGGCCGGCGACCATGAGCCCTTGTGTGTGATTTGGGCTCTGCAATGAGGATTAGATAATAAAAAAAACTACTGAAATTGACAAAAAAGAGTTTGTGGGCCCCCATGAGTGAGGGCTCCCCAAGTCCTCTCTCTGAATGGAGCCACAGTTCCCATGATGGTACATGGTGCTGATGGAGTACTGTTCTCCTCCCTGGGTGTGGGTGTAAAGATGAGGATACAACTCCATTCTCTATCTAGAGACTGTACAGTCATGGCCAAAAGTTTTGAGAATGATACAAATATTAATTTTTACAAAGTCTACTGCTTCAGTTTTTATAATGGCAATTTGCATATACTCCAGAATGTTATAAAGAGTGATCAGCTTAACAGCAATTACTTGCAAAGTCAATATTTGCCTAGAAAATGAACTTTATCCCCCAAAACACATTTCAACATCATTGCAGCCCTGCCTTAAAAGGACCAGCTAACATTGTTTCAGTGATTGCTCCATTAACACCGGTGTGGGTGTTGATGAGGACAGGGCTGGAGATCAATCTGTCATGATTAAGTAAGAATGACACCACTGGACACTTTAAAAGGAGGCTGGTGCTTGGCATCATTGTTTCTCTTCTGTTAACCATGGTTATCTCTAAAGAAACACGTGCAGTCATCATTGCACTGCACAAAAATGGCCTAACAGTGAAGAGTATCGCAGCTAGAAAGATTGCACCTCAGTCAACAATCTATTGCATCATCAAGAACTTCAAGGAGAGAGGTTCCATTGTTGCCAAAAAGGCTCCAGGGCGCCCAAGAAAGACCAGCAAGCGACAGGACTGTATCTTAAAAGTGTTTCAGCTGCGGGATCAGGCTACCAGCAGTGCAGAGCTTGCTCAGGAATGGCAGCAGGCAGGTGTGAGTGCATCTGCACGCACTGTGAGGCGGAGACTCTTGGAGCAAGGCCTGGTCTCAAGGAGGGCAGCAAAGAAGCCACTTCTCTCCAGAAAAAACATCAGGGACAGACTGATATTCTGCAAAAGGTACAGGGAGTGGACTGCTGAGGACTGGAGCAAAGTCATTTTCTCTGATGAATCCCCTTTTCGATTGTTTGGGACATCTGGAAAACAGCTTATTCGGAGAAGACGAGGTGAGCGCTACCACCAGTCTTGCCTCATGCCAACTGTAAAGCATCCTGAAACCATTCATGTGTGGGGTTGCTTCTCAGCCAAGGGAATCGGCTCTCTCACAGTCTTGCCTAAAAACACAGCCATGAATAAAGAATGCTATCAGAATGTCCTCCGAGAGCAACTTCTCCCAACCGTCCAAGAGCAGTTTGGCGATCAACAATGCCTTTTCCAGCATGATGGAGCACCTTGCCATAAAGCAAAGGTGATAACTAAATTGCTCAGGGAATAAAACATAGAGATTTGGGGTCCATGGCCTGGAAACTCCCCAGATGTTAATCCCATTGAGAACTTGTGGTCAATCATCAAGAGACGGGTGGACAAACAAAAACCTACAAATTCTGACAAAATGCAAGCATTGATTGTGCAAGAATGGACTGCTATCAGGCAGGATTTGGTCCAGAAGTTGATTGAGGGCATGCCAGGGAGAATTGCAGAGGTCCTGAAGAAGAAGGGCCAACACTGCAAATATTGACTTGCTGCATTAACTCATTCTAACTGTCAATATAAGCTTTTGTTACCCATAATATGATTGCAATTATATATCTGTATGTGATAAAAACATCTGACAAACACACATAAAAAACAGAGGGCAGCAGATCATGTGAAAATATAATATTTGTGTCATTCTCAAAACTTTTGGCCATGACTGTACTATCAGGGCTGTTGGACCACCTGTATAGACTTCTAAGGGTTGGCATTTTTTGTGGGCACATTTTTATTCCCACTAATAGTGTTCAAGGGTGGACATTTACTTCATGGCACACATCCATATTTTTTCCCCCAAAAATTGTGGTAATTCTAACATAAAGTTATATTATTACCATTGCAAAATGACCTCATGGAACTGATTTTCTTGTTGAAGTTTTAATGCACTCCACAATTTATTATGGATTTCATCAGTCAATATCAACACATCTGTTACTAGACAAACTGTGGCTGTTGCAGAACTACAAGTCCCAGTTAGAATAGATCAATAACAGATGGAAAGCAGCAGGATGCTTAAGTCTGCAGAAGTCAACCAAATAACATAATGTACTAACATACACGTAGTCCTTTGCTGAAGTGCCTGTGTCTCACTATGGAAGCTCTGTCCTGCTGTGTGCGGCAAGGTCAACAGTTAAAATGTGTTCTGAGTTTTCTAGTGTCATCTGTTTTTTGTAGGCTGCCTAGTACTGATGAAATAGTTAGCCTCGTTCACACAGGACAGTACTGAATGCATTTCCAAGAATGCCAAAGATCGTAAGAAGCATTCCTTTAAACTGATGACCTATCTGGAGGATGGGTCATCAATATCTAAAAGGTGAGAGAAACCCTTGAAAGGAAGTAGTAAAAATAAAGGGAGATTTATCAAAAGTAGAATTGGCTTACTTTCCCATACCACCCAATCAGATTCCACCTTTCATGTTTCAGAGCTCCTTTGGAAAATGAAAGGTGGAATCTGATTGGTTGTTTTGGGCAACTAAACCTGTTCTACTTTACACCAGTTTGATAAATCTCCCCCCAAATTTTTTGTTTTTCTCCGCTATAGCGAAATCAAATGTTATACAATGTACACATATTTGGCATCACTATGCATGTGAGAATCAGAGGATTAATTTTATGGGGTAAATATTATTTTTGGCATATTGCCTTAAAGAATGAGAAAAGATAAGGTACATTGGAGCAGATTTACGAATGTGTCTGTGCCTAGAATCTGTCTATAAAGTGAAGCAAATTGTGGCTATGCTGGCTAGGGTTTGTATACTTTTTTTTCCAATTTGCTTGAAGAGGGGTGGGGCCTAAAGTGTGCCATTTTGCATCAAAATTGTGACACAATTCTGGTGTAAATTTTTTTTCTCACTCTAAGCCAACCAGTAGATGGAATAGAGTTAGTTAAAAGCCTCCAGCATATTTATCATCCAGGCTGAGTCCCTGTGATAGATCTGGTGCAGATCTAGACAATCTAGGCTTACATCTCCAATATGATTACTACATCTGGACCAACGTATTTTTGTGATGGAGGAATTTATCACTGTTGGTGTATTTGAGGCTAATTTTTAGAGTGGAGTTGATTTGCGCACCTGCACCAAATTCATCCAAATTGTGCACAGTAATAACTGATTTGGGGCAAGTGCAATGTAGTTGTGCCTGTTTCAGTGAAAGTATGCCTGAGGGATCTGGAGTGAATGGCTTAATAAATAACCCCCATAATGTTTATCTAATGGTATGGCAATGCAGTGCCCAATAGTAGTCCTTCTCATTGCTCACAAACCAAACTTAAAGGGATTGTCCCACAAAGAATATTTATAGTTAAATGGTTATTCCCATACAGGACATTTATGGCATATTCAGTAGATGTGGGTCCCTCCTCTGGGCCTGCAGCTTTATTTGGAAGTCCTTTTGAAGTGAATGGGGAGAGATGTGCAGGTGCGACCACCTCTTTATTCATGGTCAGATGCAATGCAGCCCCATTCCAGAGCTGGAATCTGCACCTATTGAACATTTATAGCATATCTTGCGGACATGCCATACATTTCCAGGTAGCATAACTCCTTCCAAGCGGTTTTCATAAATAAATTCATAAAATAAAATGACTGAAAATACTTAAATATTACTTTAGTACAAATATTTTCCCAAATACTTTTCATTAGTTATAATGGTTCATTTTGTTTAGGGAGCAATCATAAGGAGAAATAAAATTACCGCTGTCAGCCTCCTCTCTGCTCTGCTTGTCAGGGATTATGATCCTGAATACAGATGATAAGATCTTCAGCTGAATCTCTGCAGAAATGGAATTCATTAGGAGACCAAGTACAGAGAAGAGGATGGGGGTGTAATAATGAGCAGCAGCACTTGTATGCAGTCTCCATTACCACAGCACCACATTACCACAGTCTGTCCTGTTCATCTGCTCTGTACTTCAACTGTCTCCTTGAACTCCATTCCTAAAGAGAATCAGCTAAAGATATTATTATCTGTATTCAGGATCATAATTCAAGATAAGTGGAGCACAGAAGATGAGGCAGCTCTTTAGCTCAGTGTTCTAAAGTTACTTGTGCTGCTGTGTGATTAGAACAGGTTTTGTATGTACTAAAGGATTGTGGCTATTTCATTTCTCCTAATGATTGCCCCCTGGACAAAATAAGCCATTATAACTAATGAACGGTATTTGGGAAAATATTTATAGTAATTTTATTAATTCCCAGAGAACCCCTTTAAAGACCAATGATTATAAACATTTTTTGTATTTACATGTATTAAGTAAAAGTGTATATCCCCAGTTGTTCCAGAAATAATTGTGGTATAGTGCCACCTGTTGTTTCTATTGAACAGAAATTCTGTATCCATCTCAGTGTGCCAAGATGCTCAGTCTTGCCTATCTCTGTCTCTTCTTCACCAGATATACAGAAGGATCCCTAGTATGGGCTACTGCTAAACTGCAACATCTCTGCTAGTCAGGGGATGCTGAGCAAGTGCAAGTACAAGTACAGTAACACTGTCTCACTCTCTTCTCATTTGCTCTGCATCTCCTCTGACAAGCAGAGAAGATGCTGCAGTTTAGAAGCAGTCGGCTCAGCACATAAGGGATCTCTGCTTACCCAAAGGAGCAGAGAGAGGCAAATCTGAGCATGTATGTCCACCTCAGTACATTTGGATGGTGGGGGAGAGTTTCTCTGCTGGGATAGTGAGTTCCAGAGTATGGGGATGTTGTACATAATTTGGGGGAAGCAGACAAGAAAAGAGCAAAGAAGGACTGGAGATTACACGTGGGGATGTATCAGTAGAGTAAGTCAGAAATGAAAGGCAGAAACAGATTGTGGGTGGCCTTGTATGTTATTGTTAGCATTTTGAACTGAAGTGGAGAGCCAGTGAAGGGATTGGTAGATGGTAGAGGCAGAGGAGAATAAACAGGAGAGGTGAAATAACAGAGAAGCAGAGTTGAGGATGGTTTGGCGGGGCGAAAATGTGTAGATGAGAGTCCAGAGTGGAGAATGTTGCAGTACTCTAGGCGGGAGATGATGTAGACATGTACTAAAATTGTAGTTGAGGAAGGGTTAAGGAAGGAGTGGATACAAAAATGTATTTTAGAGGAGGCAGGAGGTGGTAAGAGTTTGGATATACAGTATGAAGGACATGGCAGAATCAAATATTATCCAAAGACAGCTAATGAGACTTGAGACTGTGGAAAGTGGAGAGCCAGTAATTATGATTGATAGGTCTGGTGATTGTTTGATCTGGTGGGGGAATAAAGATGATACTTTTTTCTCCATGCTGAGTTTTAGAAAGCATGGGTATAAGGAGTATATATCTGATAGACACGTTGGGATTCTGTATAGCATTGAAGTGACATCAGGGCCAGAGAAGTGAATTTGATAGTCATCAGCCCAGACATAGTATTGAAAGCTACGGGACTCACCTCTTGCCTCTTCCTCACCCGTGTAATAACATTGAACTAACCTGGGTCTGAATCTGGAATAAGTTATCTCCTAGCTTGGTCTGGTTAATTTAGGGAACAACTATTGATAACTTAGCCTTTAAAAGTTCAGGATTTTTGTATTTCTGGTTGCTGGCAATGGTGTATGCTCTGTGCATTTGTTTTCAGATTCTAGATGTCTTGGGCTAGTCTATTGTGTTGTGTTAGTGTATCCTGGGACCTATGGTCTTCCAGCTCTTAATTGTTGTCAGCAGTGACATTTGTTGCTGATAATTTTCCTGTGATTTTTTTTGTCTGTTTTCTGAGATGGTTTTGGCTGTCTTTCTAGATTGTATTTCAGAGCATGGTCAATTCTTTATATCTTTATTTCTGTTCACTGTCATTCATCCGTTCTCAATCTGTATGCCATTAACATTTTCCGGATTCGCTTCGGTGTAGGAAATAACTAAGCTTCGTTTCGAATCTATGAAGCGGCAAATAGATTTGCTCATCTCTAGTGTCAGCTAAAGTGCGCCTGTAATAATGCCAGCTACAGTTCTCTGCAATAGTGTCAGGTACAGTACACCATAAAGGGGTATTCCTATCTTAGACAATGGGGGCATATCGTTAGGACCCGCACCTATATCGAGAATGGAGCGGGGAGTGCTGTGCCTGCCCACCACTGGACGCAGCTCCCCCGCATGCTTGGCCACCGCTCCCATTAATTTCTATGTAGCCGACGGAAATAGCCGGGCCAGCGCTCAGCTATTTTTGGTGGCCCCATAGAAATGAATGGAGGGCGGCTGCGCATGCATTCATTTCCCTGCTCCGTTCTCAATATAGGCGCAGGTCCCAGAGGTGGGACCCGCACCTATTGCGCAATGGGGGCATATCCTAGTGATAGGTCCCCATTGTCTAAGATGGGAATAACCCTTTAATATCAACCAAAGTGACCTGGGATAGTGTCAGCTACTCTACTTCACTATATCAACTACAGTAGCATACAATAATGTCAGCTATAGAATACATTTAACTACTCCTCCTGATGGTGTCATCTGCATTGCCTACTTTACAACATTTTTCCACATTCAAGTGCTGTTCTTCTACAGGCTATTGTCATAGATAAGTGTTGTCTTCTGCCTTTTCTGTCAATAGACGTACAGTATGTGTGCAGTGTCCCACTGCTAGGGCAGTGGTCTACTGCTTAAAAGGTTAGAAATGTGTATTATACATTTCCTGTATGTAATCGAAGAAAGGTATGCAAATGAGTTCCTAACAAGCTCTGCCTCTAATGCCACCAGATGTAAGGTAATTATCCTACAAGTCAATGTTTGACCCTCTAAATAGGCCTTGAGACATGAATCGAATATTAAATAAGCCAGCACCTCATCTCCAGACAGCTGTTTTAAGGTGATTGCCCCTCATCAGTGCAGAAGAGAAAGTACTGGCTTAACAGGGTGAGAGACCTAAGTCAGTATTTTGGGGGTACTATCTCGCCTTGAGGAGACAGCACCTTAATTGGCATTAGAAGAATTATAGGCAATACATGCACCTCTGAAATTCCAGGAAGAAAATAAGCAAATGAGCCCCTAACAAGCCCTGCCTCTAATGCCACCAGATGTAATATGTGACCTGCACAAGGAGTTCCACGATCCCCATAAGGAGAAGTTGAGACTAAGACAGTACAGTGAGCAAAAGCAGGAAACAGGCCTAGGAAAGAACCAGCCACAGGAGCTAAAGATGTGAAGAGAAAGCCCTAAACCAGCTTAAGTGAAGAAAAAGAGAAAAGTGACATTGGAGCATATCAGTGTTGAGAGGAGGTGCGTGCAAAGTTGAGACTGTGGAGATAACTTGTCTGAGAGACTTATTGACTCTGCAGCTAACTTGTCCAGGAGATGAAATACTTGGGTAGCCTGGACATACTTTAGAGTCAGACAGAGGATCTGCTAAGGACTACATCCCGCAGAGAAATCCTATAGTGCCAAATTGTAAGTACAGAATCAAAGTGAGAGACGTGTGCAAGTGGAGAAAGCTGCAAGGGTTGCTAGAGAGCAAAGTGCATTGTGAGGAGTGCTCCAAAGAAGGAAAATTGGCCTGTTAATTACCTTTGCAGCCATGAGAACTGTAAGAACTGTGCATTTGCAAAGCTGTGTAACATCTGTCGGTCCTTGCAAAGACTGTATTGTGGCAACTGCCATGAGCTCTGTATTCAAACTTTATTTGCCAGAAAAAGCACAGTTCTACTGCTAAACTGTCCTCATCATTCCCTCACACACAATGCTCCCTTCCCATCACTGCACAGCCCAAGGGAGTGTCAGAGTAAGAACTGCTACAGTCATTAACTACTACCTTTATTATGGCAACAACCACTCTTATCCTTGCCGCTCTGCCCTGCTGCATATGCAGGAAAAAGGGCAGCAGGCTTGGTAATTGTGGAGTATTACAGTGTTATTGATAGCGCCATCTTGGGGAGGTATACCTTTCACTTGAAAGGGAGTAGCTTCAGTACCATGTCAAGTTGTTGTGTCTCTATAAACAACAAAAGAAGGTGCAGCACCTGCAGGACCACTATGGCTGATTCTTTGTGCTGAATAATGGGTGTAAGGTAGGGGAGTTACACCCACCTTAGTGAAGTAGCACCATTCCCTAATACTAACAAATGGAGCTGCCACTCCTTAGCTGCAACCCATTGCAGAGCGTAACCCTTAAGGAATCAAGACGGGCCCATAGAATTTCTACTTAGCTGGTCCCCTGCAGAGAGGAGTGAGAACACTTTACAGGGTAGGTGAGCACATCTTTCTCTGTCTTCTAGCTATTGGTGAGGGACTCAGCTCTCAGACTCCTACCAATCAAAACCTCTGATATGTTGACATATCAAAAGTTTTTTCAAAGTTCATTGATCATTTAGGTAGAAACCAAGTTATTGATAGCAATGTTATGTAAGAAGAATAACGCCTTTTCATGTGAGTGAGCCTCCTCAGTCTCTGGACTCCATAGTTATGTCTATAGTTACATCCACCATGCTTTTTGAACATAAAATACTTGTTGATTTGACCTTCAAGGGGACGACTTGGCTGCCAAATGTGTATGTATGCAGTATATAACAATTCAGTATTGTGCAGTATTGCAACAGTATTATTAATTAGCAGCTGAAAAATGAATCTGGTTGAGCTGAAAGGGGATGTGCCAAAAATGTATGATAATTGTTATGCAAATACGTGTACACGTAAATCTCAGCACTCACGTTACTATAAAATGAGTGTAGCAAACCATGAAGCAGGCAAGCACAGCTGGTAGGAGGATCTCTTACTGGCAACTGTTCAGGGCATGATTAAGGTAAGAAGTCGAATGCACATTGCTATATACCTGCTGCTGTCATACAAATGTAATATGATATGTTTCCTGATCAATATGTGACACAGAAGCAACGTATAGTATAGTAAACGCCTGTAGTGCAAGAATTTATTAATAAAAAATATTCAGTTATTAGGTCCATAATAAGCAGAGTTGAATACTCTAAATAATAATTTAGATTCATTACTTGTCAATGGCAGGAGCATTTCTAGTGTAACAAATGAAAATGATTTGTACATTCAGTCTTAATTAAGCAACAACCCTACAGGCTGAAATCACACAGAAAGTTTTGAATTGTTTTTTGGGTTATTTTTGATGGAGCTCTTAACCATGTTTTTTGGGTCAAAAAAGCTGCTATTAAAATCCAAAGCAAATTATTTAAAAGTTTATGCAAAACGTGTTAAGCAGCTTTTTCTTTATTTTACATAGAAATTTTGAAGATTGACGGCAGAAAAAGACCACCTGTTCCATCTAGTCTACCCTTATATTATACATTTTATTTATTTATTTTATCTTACGATAGACGTTTGTTTATTCCTCCACAATATTTTATGCCCATCTCTGCACCCGTTCCATTTTATCTATACCCTATTACAGGTCACTTTCTAGAACTGGACACCATATTCCAGATGTGGTCTCACTAGCACCATATGCAGCAGGATCAGGATATCTTTCTTCCTACTGGTTATAACACTAATTATACAGCCAAGCATTGTACTTGCTTTCCCTGCTGCCTGTCCACACGGTGCACTCATTTTGCAGCACACTCTGATTATGATGGATTTTTTTTCTAGCAGTTATCCCATAGGACTGCAAAGATGTAACCAGACAAAAAAATTTACCAAAAAAGTTTGTAAAAAGACTATAAAACATTTAAAATTAAAAGTACGTTGTACAAGCATAAATGTATTTTGTACATGTATACAAACACTAAAAATGTTTTTTGTATGAAAGAAACCTAGGTGTACAGTGCCTTGCGAAAGTATTCGGCCCCCTGGAACTTTTCAACCTTTTGCCACATTTCAAGCTTCAAACAAAAAGATATAACATTTTACATTTTTGGAGAAGAATCAACAAGTGGGTCACAATTGTGAAGTGGAACGAAATTTATTGGATCATTTAAACTTTTTTTGTAATAATAAAACTGAAAAGTTCAGCGTGCAAAATTATTTGGCCCATTTACTTTAAGTTCAGAAAACTGACTCCAGAAGTTCATTGAGGATCTGTCAAGTCTCCGTATAAATGCACCTGCTCTGTTATAGTCTCAGGGTTCTGCATCATGAAGACCATGGAACACACCAAGCAGGTCCGTGACACTGTTGTGGAGAAGTTTAAAGCCGGATTTGGATACCAAAAGATTTCCCAAGCTTTACACATCCCAAGGAGCATTGTGCAAGCGATCGTATTGAAATGGAAGGAGTATCAGACCACTGCAAATCTACCAAGACCCGGCCGTCCCTCTAAACTTTCATCTCAAACAAGGAGAAGACTGATTAGAGATGCAGCCAAGAGGCCCATGATCACTCTGGATGAACTGCAGAGATCTACAGCTGAGGTGGGAGAGCCTGTCCATATGACAACAATCAGTCCAACACTTCACAGATGTGGCCTTTATGGAAGAGTGGCAAGAAGAAAGCCATTTCTCAAAGATATCCATAAAAAGTCTCATTTACAGTTTGCCACAAGCCACCTGGGAGACACACCAAACATGTGGAAGAAGGTGCTCTGGTCAGATGAAAACAAAATCGAACTTTTTGGAAACAATGCAAAACGATATGTTTAGCGTAAAAGTAACACAGCTCATCACCCTGAACACACCATCCCCACTGTCAAACATGGTGGTGGCAGCATCATGGTTTCGGCCTGCTTTTCATCAGCAGGGACAGAGAAGATGGTTAAAATTGATGGGAAGATGGATGGGGCCAAATACAGGACCATTCTGGATGAAAACCTGTTGGAGTCTGCAAAAGACCTGAGACTAGGACGGAGATTTATCTTCCAACAAGACAATGATCCCAAACATAAAGCAAAATCTACAATGGAATGGTTCAAAAATAAACGTATCCAGGTCTTAAAATGGCCAAGTCAAAGCCCAGACCTGAATCCAATTGAGAATATGTGCTAAGAGCTGAAAACTGCTGTTCACAAACGCTCTCCATCCAACCTTGCTGTTTTGCAAGGAAGAATGGGCAAGAATTTCAGTCTCTAGATGTGCAAAACTGATAGAGACATACCCCAAGCGACTTGCAGCTGTAATCGCAGCAAAAGGTCGCGCAACATAGTATTAATGCAAGGGGGCTGAATAATTTTGCACGCCCCACTTTTCAGTTTTATTATTACAAAAAAAGTTTAAATGATCCAATAAATTTTGTTCCACTTCACAATTGTGACCCACTTGTTGTTGATTCTTCACCAAAAATGTAAAATGTTATATCTTTTTGTTTGCAGCCTGAAATGTGGCAAAAGGTTGAAAAGTTCCAGGGGGCCGAATACTTTCATTGTATACTGCAGTGTAACTTATTCAGCGTAGAACATTGTGTAGATTTCTCTCATTTTCTGCAAGAAATTCACACCAAAATCTACATATGTTACTTGTAGATATTGCTGCAGATTTTTATGTGGCTTTGCTCCAGATCTCACCCTTTGCATTGCCCTGCAAACAAGATAGAGCATGTCCTATTCTTGTCCACAATTGCGGACAAGAATAGGAATTTCCTATGGTAGCTGTGGCCATGTGTGGTCTGCAAATTGAGGAACGCACATGGCTGGTATACGCGTTTTGCGGATCCACAAAACACTACGGTCGTGTGAATGTAGCCTTAATATGTATTGTGCATTTGGTCTAAGAGTACTACACAAGCACACTAGGAGTCATTTAATATGACCCCTTATATCAGAAACTAGTGTAAAAAGAAAGTCACAAACTGGCGTAAAACTCTGGACTTTGATAAATGACCCCCATTGTCTGGAATGGAATTTCCATTGTGGAGCAACAAATCTTCAGCCAAATCCACATATGCGCTTATTTCATTGCTGCAGTGTTTGCTGCAGAATTCATCCTATATATATTGCAAATGTTGAAATCTACAGAGGAAATCCGCAACAAAAATTGATATTCTGTGGATTTAAAATGTGCACTGTAGGTTCATCTAAGGCATATTGCCTGTTGGTCTACTTTACTTTAATATAATAGGTGGACTGAGTTGGAGGGCCTTTGGTTGGCCTCAATCCACCCATGCACCCCTATAATATGGGGTCAGCCAGCTCATATTTCATCCAGTGAGATACTTGACCCTATGGCCTTTACAAAAGAAATCTGATTCCGATGGCATCTCCAATTGGCATGTCTTTGATCTGCACTTATGTCTTTTCTATACACCCCTCATCTCTCATGCAGGGGCGGATTGGCAATGCACCTTACCGGGGAACCTCCCGGTGGGCCGATTGCCTTTTAATAGGCAGGGGGTCGGCAGAGCCCGATCTACAGCACCCAGCTCCAATACACATGGCTGGCCGCCAGCCCTCCTGTTCTCTGGTTTTATCATACACTGTGCATGATAATGACAGCAGAGGCTAGAATTGTGTATTACCACCTGTAATACACATTGCAGGCGCTGGCCCTGCTGCGCTGTCATTATCATACAATGTGTGAGAGTCTCAGCAGAATAAAATGACCTCCCCCTCCTGCCCTCACCGTCCAGAGCTGCAGCCTCGGAGCTGGGAGCTGTCATGTGATTTGTTCCAGCCAATGACAGCCCTTCTCTCCCAACTCAATTTCCTGCTCTCCAAACATGGAGACATCGCCCTCCCCCTGCTATCAGGTATGCTGACACCTCCTGCTACTTCATCATCAGTCAGTCCCTCTGTGTGCCATGTCCTCACCAACTATATTGCAAGACTACCCCTAGTAATAGATATGTACTGAAGTATATATATATATATATATATATATATATATATATATTACTAGGGGTAGTCCTGCAGTGAATGTATATGTGTATATAAAGTATACATATGTATAGATATATACTGCAGTGTATGTATATGCCTTTTTATACATACATATGTATATATGGTATATGTACTGCAGTGTATGTATATGTCTGTGTATACAAACATATGTATAGATTGTATAGATATGTACTGCAGTGTGTGTGTGTATATATATATATATATATATATATATATATATATATATACACAGTATATAGAAATAAAAAGACTGCGGCACTTCCAACTGGTTAAAAAATGTGTAGTCTTTTATTCACCCATGCAACGTTTCAGTCCACTTGCTGCGTTCTCAAGCACGGTCCAGGCAAGTGGATTGAAACGTCGCATGGGTGAATAAAAGACTACACATTTTTTAACCAGTTGGAAGTGCCGCGGTCTTTTTCTTTCTATTTACATTGGACGGTGGCTTATGTTTAAACTGCTGCCACTTCTTACTTTGATTATGGCTTCTAAGGGCTCATGCACACAAATGTATTTTTTTTTCGTGACCTGTTTTCTTTGCACCCTGTATGTGGAACCATTCACTTCAATGGGGCCACACAAAAAAACAAAACAAAACTGAAATTACTCCATGTACATTCCATGTCCGTGAACAAAAATAGAACATGTCCCATCTTTGTCTGCACTACAGACAAGGATAGGACTGTACCATTAGGGGCTGGATGATCCGTTCCACAAAATGCGGAACGGACATGGCTGGTATCCGTGTTTTGCGGATCTGTCTGTGAGCCCTAAGGCTGAGTTAACGTCACCTTTTTTTTTCCATTCTTCTGATACAGTACTTTTTTTTTCTAAAATAACGGATCTCCGTCAGAAATGGCTCAAATGGATGCCAAATTTGCATAACTGATGTTCAGGATCTGTTATTTTTATAGGATCCATTTATATTTTTATATTCGTTTGATGGATCAGAAGAACAAAAAATGAATGGTGATCTCATCTCAGCCTAATATGTAATCTGTATAAGAATTTAGTATGAAAGTCTGCTACTCAGTAATATACAAGGATGTATTTGTGGCTGACTTAACAGTTTGCTGACCTTACCTACTTGACTTGGCCACACCCCCTGCCAGTTTGGCTCCACCTTCAACATGGGGCCACTTTTACCTTTTTTCCAGGGCCACTTTGAGTTCCCAATCCGCCCCTGCTCTGATGGCATGCCCTGGCTTACTGCAGGGCTTTTCCATTTTGTAGATTTATTTGGCCTCTCGACGGGTAAATTACTCCCTTTTGGAAAATGAATAGACAAGTATCCAATTCTCTGAAATGCTGCCTTTACTTATAGTCCAATAGTTGACTACTATCGCTCCTTTTTAGGGTCTATGGATATGCCCTCCCTTACCTCATTTGAGTGGGTGTGTTTGGGAGATCCTTCATATTTATATGATGCTGTATGCCTATCCTTCTGATTATAAACATCCTTACATGTTACAATGGGAAAGTAGGTTGGGCAAGGAAATATCGCCAGAGGTGTGGAAGGGGATATGGTCTAGGTCGTTCAAGAGCTCAATATGCACTACATATAAGGAAAAGCAAATAAAGATTTTAATGACCTGGTATAATATGCAGGAATTGATTCATGGACTTAATTCGGTGATTCCAGATATTTGCTGGAGATGGTCATCATTGGGTTGCTCTTTCACAGATACTGGACATACCCAATGATCATTTTGGAGAGAGGTGACTTTAATGCTACAATTGGTATTTGGGAACTCTATCGACCTTGATCCCTTGACATATATTCTGAATGTCCCATCTGGAGGCTTTGGGGGCTTGTGCCAGGCTGTTCCTCCATCTGCTGATGGCTGCAAAATGCTTAATTGTCTTATTTTGGAAGCGGAAGGCCTTTCCTTCACAATCAGATTTATATGCTCGGATCCAGGACTTATGCTCTATGGCTGTGAAGGCTAACCTCTCGCACTCCAGCTGTGGTAAAACTACGACTCCTAAGATGCACACCTGCTTGGCTGCTCTCAGAACTCCATAAAAATTAATAGAGCATCTAGTTTCTCCACAGCTGGAGTGCCAGAGGTGAGCCATCACTGCTCTATGGAATACCTCATGGCTTTGATCCATCATTCTGTTGATAAGTTCTCAAAATTATGGACTCTCTGGGACAACATAGCACACTCTATCTACAGTAATATCCAGGCTCAGCTCGGTGTCAATTGGGATACATTAAATTTGTACTTTTCATTCACCTACAATAACTATTACCTTTTTCCTTTTTTTTTATTTATTTATTTTAAAGATTTTTATACTGATGGGAGATATCAAACCTTTCCCTTTTCTCTGATATTTGAAACTATTAGATACTAGATATTTTGGATTTGGATGATGATTCCATAACCTTTTTTTCTATTTGTATTATTCTAGACAAAAGTCAATAAAAATAAAGCTGAACAAAAAGAAATTACACTGCAGGTCAGTTACTCTGTGGGATCTGCACAAATATTTTACACAGTTTGTGGATGATATTTGGTACAGTTTTATTCACTTTGCAACTACTGCAAACTATGAGTATACCCTTAAGTTACAGCCTCATGATCAGCTTTCCTGATGCAGTTTTTTTGGAAGCGAAAATCAGGAGTAAATTCAAAAAGAGAAGTTTTATCTGTCCTTTATATTTTCTTAACTTTTACGACCCACTCACTGTTTTAGCTTCCAAAGCTTCATCAGGAAATCTGACTGTGTGGTCATACCCTAATAGTTGCAGATGTTTGCACAAAAATAATTCTAATTATCTGCATCTTACATAAGTCTTCCCACATCTATGGGAAGTCTGTAAGGATTCAATCAGGTGTGCTTTTTCTCAACTTCAAAGAAAAAGCAATGCACCCATTGCTTGGACAAGCAGCTGATAGTAAATTTTTTATATGGATGTAGTACAATGTTTCTAGCCTGATGCTCACAATAATCATCCCCTTAATGAAATCCAGCGCCCTTCTGGCCCCAGTAGTAGTGGAGGAAACGCAATCCAGTTGGCACAGTTACATATGGCAGATTATTATGGTGCACAGGCTGCTTATTGTGTAATTTCCCATAACTATTCTATCCTGGATGACCTGATTCTAAATATGTGTTTATGTATGAGGATCTGGTTTTAATTTTCTGCTGCCATTGCACGTTCGAGTCTGATGATTTTCCTGTGTTTGTGCTTAGTGTTACATTCTCACTGCAGACTTGATGACTGTTTCCAGGGGTAAATGTTAGTAAATTTGCTGGGCTGGATTCCCAGCTCTGACCTGGCCCTGACACGCCCTGCTCCGTCCCATTACATCCACGGTGTGAAACTGACCGCGTGACTAAATATTGCCACACAGTCAGTTAAAAAGTAGAGATGAGCGAATCATCCAAAATTTGCTTCACCGAATATTCGTCGAAGTTTTCAGAAGATTCGAACGAATACAAATCTATTCGACAAAGCTGCGTACAAATTATACGTTATTATGTGGTGTTTTGCAAACATTTGCACACTAATAATGAACGTACACTTGTTAAAGGTACGCAACTTATGTGAACACATACGCATGAGCGTACAAAAGTGCGTACGAATCCTTAGCGTACTATTGTTTTTTTCCAGTTCTGAGGGGGGCGTCTCTACACCTTCCCGCTCTTGCGGGGGCGGAACGTCATTATCCCGCCGTACACAGAATGCGTAAATTTACTTACGTTTTATATGTATCTTACGTATAGTTAGCGGTCAAATTTTTGCGTACGTTATACGTAGTAATAATACGAAGCGAATCTGACAAAATTCAGATTCGCTTCCGAGAAGAAAATTTCCAAGATTCAATACGAATCTACGAAGCGGTGAATAGATTCGCTCATCTCTATTAAAAAGATAAACTTGTGACTATTTTTTCAACTAAAATGGTTACAAGTCCCTTAATAAATCATGGAGAAATATTACAAACAAGTGGATCAAATCAACACAGATCTTTGCAATTAGAGGAAGTCTATATACATTAATACCTTCAGTAACCAGTCAAGTTTGGCCTTGAGGACCAGAGGAATTTTTAAAACCTTTATTTACAAAGATTGAACACATTTTTTTAGACTTTTTGCTTTTCTTTTTCATTTTGACACTACTATGCATGGAAAATTAAAATCCAAAATATTATCCCTCTATAGCAGGACATCCTACATAAGATAAGTCATCTATTGTCAGTTTACTGCTGCTGTAAGAAGATTTCATCTGAATAGTAACCCTCATGATAATAGTAGGTGTATAATTTAGAATAACATTATGACAGCTCTATTGTTCTCTTTATAGATGCCCACAGAAGAGCATTGCATTGAGTGTAATGTGTGATGCTCGAATTGAGTGACTGGGGACTTTCTCAGGTAGCAGTGATGGCCTGACTAAAAAAGTTATGCATGGCTGTTTGCTGTGGTAAAAGTAAATATAAAGGAGGATGATAATGATCCCATTGCAGCAAAACATCCTAAATGAGCTGAAGCTAAGATAATAGCATATCATTTTCTTGGCTTGAAACCCATAAGCTGGTCCTACGGATATTTGAATTCTCTGTGTAAGTGTGTATACATAGATATCTGTCAGTCACTGATAGTTGTACATGTGGGAGGTGTTATCAGTGATTGATAACATTCTCTGTGTAAGTGTACAGTATATACATATATAGCTGTCAGTCATTGATAGCTGTACATGGGGGAGGTGTTATTAGTGATTGATAGCATTCTCTGTGTAAGTGTATACACATAGATAGCTATCAGTCACTGATAGCTGTACACAGGGGAGGTGTTATCAGTGATTGATAGCATTCGCTGTGTAAGTGTATATACATAGATAGCTGTCAGTCATTGTTAGTTGTACATGGGGGAGGTGTTATCAGTGATTGATAGCATTCTTTGTGTAAGTGTGTATATATAGATAGCTGTCAGTCACTGATAGTTGCACATGATGGTGGTCTTAAGTATAGAAAGAACATCATATATTTATCTCCAACTCCTCTGTGTATTTGTATATAATGTGGTATTTATAACCATAGAAAATATGTTTAATGAATTAATATGCGCTGGACAAAGAGTGAGAAAGAACTTATCCTATTTAGCTCTTCCTAAGGTTAAGATATATATTTATAGCATTTATTTTTGCACGGCCAATGAAATCAACAGTTTGATTTTCTGTGTTTTTTTGTGGAAAATAGTGAGGTACCCATGCCAAATATATATGTATTGTTAGAGTTATCTCTATGGATAGGAATTAGATGCGGTCTATACCTATTGTGAGAATGATAGTTAGTAGAGATGAGTGAGCACTAAAATGCTCGGGTGCTCGTTATTCGAGTCGAATTTTTCCCGATGCTCGGGTGCTCGTTTCGAATAATGAACCCCATTGAAGTCAATGGGAGACTTGAGCATTTTTTGCAGGGGACCAAAGCTCTGCACAGGGAAGGTTGCGTGAAAACCTGGAAACATCACAGAAATGGACAGGAAACAGCAGGGGCAGCATGCATGGATGCCTCTGAGGCTGCCTAATCGTACCATTATGCCAAATTCTGGGCAACAGCCTGGTGGTGACCCTCAAGACAATTGTGCTGACCCAGACCAAGATGGGCAAGGCACATGCCCATCACATGTTAGTAAAGCACCCAACTAGGTGCAACGAAGGTCCATCACCGCCTGCGGATGACACCACTGCCCATGCTGGCACTGCTGTCCTTTCCCCTGCCCCACGATGCAGGCATAAGCCTGACACAGCATGGTGGTGACACCAACAAGTGATCAAGTTAGATGAGGTAGCAGGTGAGCCACCCAAAAATTTACCTTGACACAGCATGGCAGTGACAACAGAGTGACCAAGTTAGACTGAGGTAGCAGGTGAACCACCCAAACATTTACCCTGACACAGCATGGCGGTGAACCCAGAGTGACCAAGTTAGACTAAGGTATCAGGTGAACCACCCAAAAATGTAGCCTGACACAGCATGGCGGTGACACCACCAATGCCTTGGTGAGCCTCCCAAAAAATTGTTTTAAAGTGTTTAAAGTTGACTCTCCTAAAAAATTGTTTTTGAGTGTCTGTAGTTGACCCTCCTAAAACATAGTTTTTGAGTGTCTGTAGTTGACCCTTCTGAAACATTGATTGGAGAGAAGGCCTGTAGGTGGCCCTCCGTAAACATTGTTAGCAAAGAGAGCCAGTAGGCCCCCTGAAAAATTGCCTGTTGGCTCAGCGTTTGTGTACAAAGAGAAGGAGGAGGAGGAGGAGAGGATACATAAACAATGTTCATGTTGAGCTGCTTTCCCCCGGTGGAGATTTGAATTCCGGTGAAATCCAGGCTTTATTCATTTTGATAAGCGTCAGCCTGTCAGCGCTGTCAGTTGACAGGCATGTACGCTTATCAGTGATGATGCCACCAGCTGCACTGAAGACCTGCTCTGACAACACGCTAGCGGCAGGGCAGGCCAGCACCTCCAAGGCGTACAGCGCCAGTTCGGGCCACGTGTCCAGCTTTGCAACCCAGTAGTCAAAAATGCTTCTAATGCGAGGGTCACGGGAAAGGCAGCCTAACATGAAGTCAGCCATGTGCGCAAGAGTCCCAACACGCAAGAATTCCCTTTCCTCAATAGGCTGACTCTCCATTTCCTCCTCCTCCAACGACTCCTCTTCAGCCCATACACGCTCAACAGATACGAAGGAATGAGCATAGGTACCCTCTTCAGTCTCGCCAGTCTCCTCTTCTTCCTCCTCTTCCTCCTCATCCTCCTCCTCCTCCTCCAATACGCGCTGAGAAACAGACCTGACGGTGGTCTGGCTATCAAGCAACGTATCTTCTTCCCCCATCTCCTGTGATAAGTGCAAAGCCTCTGACTTCATGCTGAGCAGTGACTTTTTCAGCAGACAAAGCAGCGGGATGGTGACGCTGATAATGGCGGCATCGCCGCTGACCGTCTGTGTTGACTCCAAAAGTTGCTTAACACCTGACAGATATGAGACATCCACGTCCACTCCTCATTGTAGACTTGAGGAAGCTGACTAACCTGACTACCAGTTCTCGTGGAAGTTGTCATCTGGCAGTCTACAATGGCTCTATGGTGCTGGTAAACCCTGGCTAACATGTGTAATGCTGAATTCCATCGCGTGGGCACGTCGCACAACAGTCGGTGAGCTGGCAGTTGTAATTAGGTCTTGAGGAACCGCTGAACCACAAGATTGAACACGTGGGCCAGGCATGGCACATGTGTAAGTCTGCCGAGTTGCAGAGCCGCCACTAGGTTACGCCCGTTGTCACACACAACCATGCCTGGTTTGAGGTTCAGTGGTGCCAGCCAAAGATCGGTCTGCGCCGTGATGCCCTGTAACAGCTCTTGGGCGGTGTGCCTCTTGTCACCTAAGCTCAGCAGTTTCAGCACCGCCTTTTGGCGCTTACCCACGGCAGTGCTGCTGCGCCTAGAGCTACCGACTGAAGGCACCGTGCTCACGGATGGTAATTGAGAGTAGGAGGAGTTGGAGGAAGAGGCATAATAAGTCTGAGAAACCGTGACCGAGGTAGGCCCCGCAATCCTCGGTGTGGGCAGCACATGAGCGGCCCCAGGGTCAGACTCGGTCCCAGCCTCCACCAAGTTAACCCAATGTGCCGTCAGGGAGATATAGTGTCCCTTCCCACCAGCACTTGTCCACATGTCTGTGGTTAGGTGGACCTTGTCAGTAACCGCGTTGGTCAGGGCACGGATGATGTTCTCTGACATGTGCTGGTGTTGGGCTGGGACGGCACATCGGGAAAAATAGTGGTGGCTGGGGACCAAGTACCTAGGAACTTTCACCGCCATCAGGTTGCGGAAAGCCTCAGTCTCTACCAGCCTATAGGGCAGCATCTCCAGGCTCAGCAGTTTGGAGATGTGGACGTTTAGGGCTTGTGCATGTGGGTGGGTGGAATTGTATTTGCACTTGCGCTCAAATGTCTGATGTAAAGACAGCTGAACGCTGCGCTGGGACACATTGGTGGAGGGTGTGGAGGAATGTGGAGGTGAAGGGGTGGTTGTAGGGCGGTCGGCGCTCGTGCCTGGGTCCTGGGCGGGGGGTTGACTCGCAGAGCCAGCATGTGACACAGGGGAAGGAGCAGTGGTGTGACCCGCAGGAGGTGAAAGGCCTTGGTTCCACTGAGTTGGGTGTTTAGCACTCATATGCCTGCAGATGCTGGTAGTGGTTAGGCTGGTAGTGGTGGCTCCTCTGCTGATCCTGGTGTGGCACAGGTTGCACACCACAGTCCATCAGTCATCCTCACTTTCTTTAAAGAACCTTCAGACTTGCGAACATCTAGGCCTCGGCACGGGAGCTTTACTCCGTGAAACAGTTGCTGATCTACTTGCTCTGGCCCTGCTTCTCCCTTTGGCCACCCCACTGCTTCCTCCAACCTGTTCTGGTGCTGCACTTGCCTCCCCCTCAGAAGCATTGTCTTGACTAGGCTTACCAACCCAGCTCGGGTCAGTCACCTCATCGTCCACCAGCTCTTCCTCCGATTCCTCACTTTGCTCCCCCCTCAGACTTACTGCCCTGACAACAACGTCACTGTCTGACAACCGTGTCTCATCATCATCCGACACCTCTTGACACACTACTTGCACTAAGTCCACACTTTCATCACCCACAGACTGCGAAAGTTCTAAATTTTGGGCATCGGGACAGAGCAATTGCTCAGGCTGCTGGTGAGCTCTGGTTTGTGTCTCTGGGTAGGGTCCTGAAAAGAGTTCCTGTGAGTATGCCGGATCTGAATCCATATTTTCCATGGGGGGGGCAGGCTAGGGGGAAGGAGGTTGAGCTGGAGGAGCCAGAGGTCTACTCCCTTGGCTAGCGTGGGTGGACTGCGTGGAAGACTGGCTGGTGGATAAATTACCGGACACATTATCCGCTATCCACATCTTTACCTGTTTGCACTGTTGTGGTTGCAATAGTGGTGTACCACATGACCCTGTAAGTTGCGAGATGAAGCTAGGGAGCGAAACTCTGCGGCGTTTCATTGCTCGTTCATCAGTAGGTACTCTGTCACCCTGCCCAGGACCACGGCCTCTGCCCCCTACAAACGTATTTTCTAGACTGCGGCTACTGTACTGCGACCACAACTGAATTTTTCTCTGCACTGTAGTATATATAACTCAGAGAAAAAAACGTAGTCTTTAGACTGCGGCTATTGTACCGCACACCACTCAATTTTTCACTGGACTGTAGTATATATAACTGAGAGAATGAACGTAGTCTTTAGACTCTGGCTACTGTACCGCACACGACAGAATTTTTCACTGCACTGTAGTATATATAACTGAGAGAAAAAACGTATTTTCTAGACTCCGGCTACTGTACCGCACACGACAGAATTGTTCACTGTATTGTAGTATATATAACTGAGAGAAAGAACGTAGTCTTTAGACTCCGGCTACTGTACCGCACACGAAAGAATTGTTCACTGCACTGTAGTATATATAACTGATAGAAAGAACGTAGTCTTTAGACTCTGGCTGCTGTACCGCACACAAAAGAATTGTTCACTGCACTGTAGTATATATAACTGAGAGAAAGAACGTAGTCTTTAGACTCCGGCTACTGTACCGCACACGAAATAATTGTTCACTGCACTGTAGTATATATAACTGAGAGAAAAAACTTATTTTCTAGACTCCAGCTACTGTACCGCACATGACAGAATTGTTCACTGCACTGTAGTATATATAACTGAGAGAAAAAACGTAGTCTTTAGACTCCGGCTACTGTACCGCACACGAAAGAATTGTTCACTGCACTGTAGTATATATAACTGAGAGAAAGAACGTAGTCTTTAGACTCTGGCTACTGTACCGCACACGAAAGAATTGTTCACTGCACTGTAGTATATATAACTGAGAGATAAAACGTAGTCTTTAAACTCCGGCTACTGTACCGCACACGAGAGAATTATTCACTGGACTGTAGTATATATAACTCAGAGAAAAAACGTATTTTCTAGACTGCCGCTACTGTACCGCACATGACAGAATTGTTCACTGCACTGTAGTATATATAACTAAGAAAAAAAACTTAGTCTTTAGACTGCGGCTATTGTACCGCACACCACTCAATTTTTCACTGGACTGTAGTATATATAACTGAGAGAAAGAGCGTAGTCTTTAGACTCCGGCTACTGTACCGCACACGACAGAATTTTTCACTGCACTGTAGTATATATAACTGAGAGAAAAAACATAGTCTTTAGACTGCGGCTATTTTACCGCAAACCACTCAATTTTTCACTGGACTGTAGTATATATAACTGAGAGAAAAAACGTATTTTCTAGACTCCGGCTAGTGTACCGCACACGACAGAATTGTTCACTGCACTGTATTATATATAACTGAGAGAAAAAACGTAGTCTTTAGACTGCGGCTAATTTAACACAAACCACTCAATTTTTCACTGGACTGTAGTATATATAACTGAGAAAAATGTATTTTCTAGACTCCGGCTAGTGTACCGCACACGACAGAATTGTTCACTGCACTGTAGTATATATAACTGAGAGGAAAAACATAGTCTTTAGACTATGGCTATTTTACCGCAAACCACTCAATTTTTCACTGGACTGTAGTATATATAACTGAGAGAAAAAACGTATTTTCTAGACTCCGGCTAGTGTACCGCACACGACAGAATTGTTCACTGCACTGTAGTATATATAACTGAGAGGAAAAACGTAGTCTTTAGACTGCGGCTATTTTACCGCAAACCACTCAATTTTTCACTGGACTGTAGTATATATAACTGAGAGAAAAAACTTATTTTCTATACTCTAGCTAGTGTACCGCACACGACAGAATTGTTCACTGCACTGTAGTATATATAACTGAGTGAAAAAACGTAGTCTTTAGACTGCGGCTATTTTACCGCTAACCACTCAATTTTTCACTGGACTGTAGTATATATAACTGAGAGAAAAAATGTATTTTCTAGACTGACGCTACTGTACAGCACACTACATAATTGTTCACTGGACTGTAGTATATATAAATGAGAGTAAAAATGTATTCCCTAGACTGCACTACAGATCCCAGCAACCCAAGGTACAGCAGCAGCAGCAAAAATGAGTACTGAGAGGACTTTGGGCAATTTCATTGGGGTCTGTGTGAACCACGTGCTGTCCCTTCTGCCACCAGTCGCTGTGCACAGCGTGCAGCCAAGAAGACGGTAGCTGCACTACAAGTCCCAGCCAGCAGCCAGGAGGAGACCAAAAAAAAGGTGCTTGTAGCCCTTAGAAGGGCTGTTGGGTTCTTTGAGAATGATTCCTGCCTAACAAAAATCTAAATTGAGGCCTTAACACTCTCCCTGACAGACAGCAGCTCTATCCCTAATCTCATGCAGGCGGCGTCTGAGCCAAGCAGCGGGGGACCAGATTCTTATATTCCCAGGTCATCTGATGTGGCCAGCCAATCCCTGCTATCGACTTGTAGGGGTCCCACGTGATGCTAGGAGGTACCAAAGACTCTCCTGCATGTTGATTGGCTGAGAAAAACGCGCCTAACATGCAGGAAGAGGAAGATGCCATTTCCTCGAGTATCGCGATATGCTCGTCGAAGTATCCAGCATGTACGAATACCCTAATGCTCGAACGAGCACCAAGCTCGGACGAGCATGTTCGCTCATCTCTAGTAGTTAGGGCATGGAAAAAAAAGGGAGATCTTGGGAGTAGCGGGCTCATTGTAAATTGGGAAATATAATTGATGTAGATATAGCTAAATACTGAATTATGAGAGGGATGTGGTATATTTCACAATTTTTACAAGTTGGTTTAAAACCAAAGGAAATATTATTCGTTCAGACCAGTAATAAAATAGGAGAGGTATTCAGATACTCACAGTTACAGGCACTAATTAAGGATATTAAAAATAAGATATGCTCGACAGTTGAGAATCACAAGTTTATAAACTTTATTTTTGGGTGTAGAGGTAAGCATAAATTAATATCACTATTATATATTAGATTAAGTGAATTATTGAATGCAAGTTCAGAGCACATTAGTAAGATTCCATGGGAAAGTAATATAGGCCCGATGACCATAGATCAATGGTATAGACTTTAGAATATGTCTAAATTTACTCGGAATCCATCATATAGAGGAACTCAATTTATGGTGCTCCATCGATCTTACACTCAGATGGTTGCATAAGTTAAAGGGGTTCTCCGGGTTCAGAGCTGAACCCGGACATACCTTTAAATTCACCCAGGCAGCCCGCCTGAACAGGGCATCGGAGCATCCTATGCTCCGATGCCCTCCTTTGCCCTGCGCTAATTAGCGCAGGGCAAAGGCATTTAGCCCGGTTCCGGTGACGTACCGGGCTCTGCCAGGCGGAGGCTTCCGCCCGGCAGTGAGCCCGGTGACGTCACCGGCTCTGATAGGCGGGCTTTAGCGCTGCCCTAGCCAGTAAAACGGCTAGGGCAGCGCTAAAGCCGGCCCATTACAGTCGGTGACGTCACCGAACTCACTGCCGGGCGGAAGCGTCCGCCCGGCAGTGTGTTATATAAACAAAAGAGCCCTTGCCCTGCGCAATCCAGCGCAGGGCAAGGGAGGGCATCGGAGCATGAGATGAGATGTCTCAGCTGCACTAAAGGGCCAACTAAATACTGCTATATTCACAAAGCTCCTGGGTTCTGCTTAACACTCCACATGACTCATTTTGGAGATGTTTTCCTTAGTTGCCTATCCATCACAATATATGTATATTATGTATATTTGTGTGTATATATATCAATACATATCCGTTCACAAAGAAATTCATGCACCTAAACAGAATACTGGGTCTTGCCACAAAAGGCTGCAAAAGTGCTTTTTCCCTAAAAATGGCCCTCAGAGGCTACGTTTGGGTAGTGTACCTCTTGGTGACTGCTAGAGGTGCCTCTATGATGTACTGGAAGACATTTTGCCCTGTTGACAGACTTTGAGAGAGTGTGCATCATTGCACTGAGAGAAACAGAATGATTATTTTTATGAATTGTCTGCCATCTAGGCCATTCTTACCTTGCCTTGGAATGAAATGCTGCCACAACTGCTGGTGTAATGATCTGTTGAGATATCACATATGACAGTCTGTCACCCTAGTAGTGATACAAGGGACGCTAACAGCTCAGCGATATGTGCAGGACAACCTGCGGTCACATGTGTTGCTTTTCACCGCAGGGCTTCGAACTTGCATTTTACAGCAGGATAATGCTCACCCACCGACATTATTCAGGAATGTCTCCAACAGATTGCATCTCTTCCTTGGCCTGCCCAGTAACCAGATTTATTGCAAATTGAGCGTTTATGGGACCAGCTTGGATTCCAACTTCAGACACCAATGTGTCCAGAATCTACAGGCACAGCTGCAACATCTGTGGACAAATATGCTACAGGATACCATATGGAACCTGTGTGTCTCCATGCCCAACTGTATCCAGGCTAGAGGAGACCCAAAAGGGTACTAGCCTCATTTAAATTGTACAGTTTTCCCCAGTAGACTTTGCTCTAATATTATAATTGTATTGTATTCACTTACATATATCATAATGACATACTCACATATATATATACACACACAGAGCATACAGTATATATATATATATATATATATATATATATATATATACATACATACATACACATACACACATAGATAGATAGATAGATAGATAGATAGATAGATAGATAGATAGATAGATAGATAGATAGATACTGAGGTCTCATCAGTGTTAATAGCCTTTGTGTCATATTTCTACCTCAAAGGTCAGGTGAGTAAGTATAGAGATTGTGTTAGAAATAGAATATGAGCTTCGTCTTTGAACATTATATAATTCAGGAACATCACGATGTTGCTTAACTGTTGATCATTACAAAGAGATTAGTGAGGATGAAATAACAAGATTAATGGTGACACATTGTTTTTGGCATAAAAATATCAGTGGTTTCACATTACCTATATTCTAATCCATACTAGTTTGTTCACATTTATCACCATTTAAACACCATCTGGCCCCTTTTTGGGGGCATATGGTGTTTAAAAACACACAGTGTTACAGAAATAAAAAGTGCCTTGTTGGGACCAAGTGTCCAAAAATGATGCCTTAATGGGGATAGAATTCCTGCTGGTATTTATGCACTCAAAAGAGTTGACAGATGACACAGTGGCTTGTTCTGAAGTTGAAAAAGCCTGGAAAAGTTATCTCTTATTTCGGAGCAGTATGTGTGGATATGCAAAGAGTAAGGTGTGTAGGGGAAATAATGGCAACAATAATTGCATCGGCAGTAAAAGCACAGTATGGAACAGATAAGGCAGCAAGTAAATGTGTATGCAGTTGTGTAGAGGTTATGGTTGTGGCAGTATGAGTAATGGATGTGGCAGTAGGGGGATTAGCAGAGAGGAGTAGCAGCTGCAGTGGCAGCAGCAGCCATGTGGTAAGGAACATGATGGAAGGCAGCAAGGGCAGCAAATTGTCTCTAATTAAGGTATGGAGCAGGGGGTTTAGGAGGTGTGATGTGGGCCACAGTACAAAGCCAGGCCTAGCTTTATCATGCTGCCTGGACTTTTTTTTAATAGTGACCACTTTAGTTCCCCTAGTAGTATGTACCCAGCCAGCGGCAGTGAGGAGGTCTCGGGTGGCCCTATTGGCATTGGCCCACCTGGAAAATTCCCTGTAGGGTCTGTGGTCAGCCTGCCCCAGGAAGACAGACAGACAGCAGCAGTGGCATTATGATAGCAGCAGCCATACAGTACAGAACATAATGGTATGTAGGCAGACAGCAGTGGCTTGATGGCGGCAGCAGCTATACAGGAGGTAACATGAAGGTAGGCAGGCAGACAGTGACAGTGGCATGATAAGGCAGATCAATTTATCAGACTCAGCCAGAGGTGTGTAAAAATCCCTAAAGATCTAGGCCTTGTTTATTTTGATTAAGTGATGTTTTGTGCACAACTTTAAGTGTGACAACTCCACCTGCCATGTTAAAAACCCTCTCTGAGATTATACTGGAGGCTGGACAAGAGAGAGCATACTGGGCCAGTTGTAGTCAGTGTTCCAATCTGGCTGCCCAGAGGTCCATATGGTCAGGCAAAAGGGTATGCGTTGGAGAAACGCCAGAGTCCAGGTAGGATTCAATCTGGGTGTTCAGGCGGTGCGTCTCTGTTTGCCGATTTGCATCAGTATGGCTTGGCACATGAAAAATTACTCCATCATGTTCATGAGACTGAATGGAATGACAGATGGCAGGAAGTGGGTGACTAGGCGGGGGGCAGAGAAGGGCCTCCAGGTCACATATGTGGGTGGCAATTGTTTACTCGCCGAAAGCTGTGGCTAGCTGCAAACATAGTGTATCCCGGTAATAAAGCAATTTGGCCTCCTTTTCAGCAATAGGAAAACAAGGTGCAATTGAAGGGCATTTGTCAGCAGATTTTTTACCTGTGAAACTGGCTGACCTGTTGCATGTGTGCTTGGCAGCTTAAAGCATCTGTGTTGGTCTCATGTTCATATACTGTATGCCTGCATTGCTGAGAAAAATGATATTTTAAAATATGCAAATGAGCCTCTATGAGCAAAGGGGTCATTGCTGTTACCCCTAGAGGCTCTTCTCTCTCTGCATCTTCCGCACTCTCTCCACTTTGATTCTATAAACACACTGCACACTGGTATTGACTTACTCTGGTAAAAATATGATTTACTTTAGTGATAATTCAGTTTTTGCAGTAAAATGTGTTTTAGCGACACCATCTGTTGCAGTAATACATTCACTAATACAGGTATAAAAATGCGATTTTTGCAGTAAAATGTGTTTGAGCTACATGGTATGATACAGTAATGCATTCACTAACAGGGCTATAACAATGCATTTATTGATATAATATGTCTTTCATTACATGGTATAGTGCAGTAATATGTTCACTAACATGGGTATACCAATGCAATTTTTGCATTAAATGTCTTTGAACACCATGGTATGATGCAGTAATGAGTTTACAAACACGAGCATATGAGTGCAATTTTTGCAGTAAAATGTATTTGAACTACATGGTATGATGCAATAAAGTGTTTATTAACACAGGTATAAGAAGGCAATTTTTGCAGTAAAATGTCTTCAAACTATACGGTATCTTGCAGTAATACAGCACTTTTTTGCAGAAAAAATAAAATAGCATTGTTGCAGTATTGCTTTTGCTGTAACTACCTGTAATCCAAAACCAACAGTGAAGCCTACTCAGAAATCAGGTATAATGGAAACATACAGTATACACCTGTTCTGTGTGTATAACCCACACCTAGTACTGGTTCACATTAACAGATGGAAATAACTGACCAAATAACTTAAGTGTGAACTTAGCCTAATATGGGAATAATGTACATACAAAGTGCATCTCAATAAATTAGAATATAATCAAAAAGTTGTTTTTTTTCAGTAATTCAGTTCATAAAGTGAAACACATATACAGTGGGGGAAAAAGTATTTAGTCAGCCACCAATTGTGCAAGTTCTACAACTTAAAAAGATGAGAGAGGCCTGTAATTAACATCATAGGTAGACCTCAACTATGAGAGACAAAATGAGAAAACAAATCCAGAAAATCGCATTGTCTGATTTTTAAAGCATTTATTTGCAAATTATGGTGGAAAATAAGTATTTGGTCAATAACAAAAGTTCATCTCAATACTTTGTTATATATCCTTTGTTGGCAATGACAGAGGTCAAACGTTTTCTGTAAGTCTTCACAAGGTTGGCACTGTCGACTGTTGCTGGTATGTTGGCCCATTCCTTTATGCAGATCTCCTCTAGAGCAATGATGTTTTGGGGCTGTGGCTGGGCAACATGGACTTTCAACTCCCTCCAAAGGTTTTCTATGGGGTTGAGATCTGGAGACTGGCTAGGCCACTCCAGGACCATGAAATGCTTCTTACTAAGCCACTCCTTCGTTGCCCTGGCGATGTTCTTGGGATCATTGTCGTGCTGAAAAACCCAGCCATGATTCATCTTCAATGCCCTTGCTAATGGAAGGAGGTTTGCACTCAAAATCTCACGATACATGGTCCCATTCATTCTTTCATGTACGCCGATCAGTTGTCCTCGTCCCTATGCAGAGAAACAGCCCCAAAGCATGATGTTGCCACCCCCATGCTTCACAGTAGGTATGGTGTTCTTTGGATGCAACTCAGCATTCACTCTACTCCAAACACGATCAGTTGTGTTTCTACCAAATAGTTCTACTTTGGTTTCATCTGACCATATGACATTCTCCCAATACTCTTCTGGAACATCCAAATGCTCTCTAGCAAACTTCAGACGGGCCCGGATATGTACTGGCTTAAGCAGGGGGACACGTCTGGCACTGCAGGATAGGAGTCCCTGGTCGAGGGAGATTATCAGTGGTCTTGTATGTCTTCCATTTTCTAATTATTGCTCCCACAGTTGATTTCTTCACACCAAGCTGCTTGCCTATTGCAGATTCAGTCTTCCCAGCCTGGTGCAGGTCTACAATTTTGTTTCTGGTGTCCTTCGACAGCTCTTTGGTCTTCACCATAGTGGAGTTTGGAGTGTGACTGTTTGAGGTTATGGACAGGTGTCTTTTATACTGAAAACAAGTTCAAACAGGTGCCATTACTACAGGTATTGAGTGGAGGACAGAGGAGCCTCTTAAAGAAGAAGTTACAGAAGAAGCCAGAAATCTTGCTTGTTTGTAGGTGACCAAATACTTATTTTCCACCATAATTTGCAAATAAATGCTTTAAAAATCACACAATGTGATTTTTTCATTGTGTCTCTCATAGTTGAGGTGTACCTATGATGTCAATTACATTCCTCTCTCATCTTCTTAAGTGGGAGAACTTGCACAACTGGTGGCTGACTAAATACTTTTTTTCCCCACTGTATTATATAGAGTCATTACAAACAGAGTGAACTTTTTCAAGTGTCTATTTATGTTAATGTTGATGATTATGGCTTACAGCCAAGGAAAACCTTTGTATATGACCAATTAAAATGATAAATTTAAACTGTTGTTTTTTTTAAGAAAAATTTTGCAATAGCTCAGCGTTAGGACCACAATGCATGCTATTGGGGTTCTGGCAATAAGCCCATAAACTGTACAAAAGAAGTCTAACAAAAAAAAGCTGTCTTCACTCCCTCACTCTATATGTTTTCCCCGATCAAAGCCCCTAGCATATTTTATATTTTTATTCTCTCCCTATACTCTCCTATTAATGTTCCTATCACATCACATTAGTGCCTATTGTCTGTAATAAGTTTTTGTCAGACACCGCCACAAGACATCCTTCCTGGTCACAAGCCAAAAACAGAATGATGATTCTTCTCTCTTACCGTGTTTCCCCGATAGTAAGACACCCCCGATTGTAAGACGTATCGGGGGTTTCAGGGGGGTCGGCTAATATAAGCCATACCCCGAAAGTAAGACATATGTCTTACTTTCGGGGAAACTAGGTCCCAGCCACTTAAAAAAAAAATCATACTTACCTGTTCTGGCCGCCGCTGTCCTCGCTGGTTCCACGCTCCACCGTCTTCCCTGGCGCGCACTATGACCTGACGCTATGACCTGACGCAGCGTCAGGTCATAGTGAGCGCCGGCAGGCAAGAGAGTGGAGCGGGGAACCTGAGGACAGCGGCGGCCAGAACAGGTAAGTATGATTTTTTTTAAAGTGGCTGGGTGGGCTGATCTGAGGGGGGCACAAGACACTGACCTGAGGGGGGGCACAACTCGCTGACCTGAGGTCTGATGGTGGCACAAGAGGCTGGTCTGATGGTGGCACAAGAGGCTGGTCTGATGGGGGCACAAGAGGCTGGTCTGATGGGGGCACAAGAGGCTGGTCTGATGGGGGCACAAGAGGCTGGTCTGATGGGGGCACAAGAGGCTGGTCTGATGGGGGCACAAGAGGCTGGTCTGATGGGGGCACAAGAGGCTGGTCTGATGGGGGCACAAGAGGCTGACCTGATGGGGGCACAAGACGCTTACCTGAGGTCTGATGGGGGCAGAAGACGCTGACCTGAGGTCTGAAGGGGGCACAAGACGCTGACCTGAGGTCTGATGAGCGGAGGGATGTGGATTTTTCCAATATAAGACATACCCCGAAAGTAAGACATAGTGGGGCTTTTGGGGATAAAAAGAAAGTAAGACACTGTCTTACTTTCGGGGAAACACGGTAGTAGAAGGACCTGCTTGTCTATTTGCCCCTGCTTGCCTGATTAGGCTGTCTTTCAGCCTATGAGCCAGTCAGGGCAAGCCCTTCTCTCACTTCTTCTCAGTATCATGATCCTCCTCCATCTTCTTCTTGCTTGTTGGTGTCCTCTGCCAATTTCCACAGTAAGATGCCACTGGGTGCTATTTTTACATGATTCATCTGAAGTTAATAGCTAAAGCTTCCTATTCATTTGGTGGGCTTTTGTGAAATTTTTTAACAATTCCAATTAGTTTATAAATTGATTATCTTATGTCATGTCTGAACAAATTCAAACCTAGTGCCTCAATTTCCCTGAAAACTTATGTATGACATAAGGACACGAGGAGTAGCAACAGCTTTGGTGTTATTTCATTGAAAATGTATTTCGGCATGGAATGTGAAGATGATTTGGCTTTGTACAAAAGCCATGAAAAAACTGTTCCTATAACACCCTTCTTTCTACACCCTGCTTTCTTTCTTCTTTACTTTTAAAGAAAGGAAACATCCATTGATCACAGGTGGCACAAAAAAATAATAATAGCCATTTCTAGAACTGCTCCTACTAAAGTTTTATATAAGTTACCAAACCTGTTTGTAGTATTTATTCCATTGGACAGATCCAGCAACTACACCCTTTATCACTAAGTTCAATTTTCTGTTGTCTGTCAAGTCTGGCATGATGGATTAAAGTTATTCAGTTTCTAATTATGCCTGTGCAATAGTAACAGGATTAGTAATGTTAAAAGTAGTTCTTCACATACAACTTATTATACGTATAACTGCGTTGATCCAGGGAAAGGCATAAAAATGACAACTAGCTGTCATTTGTCTCTTAAAATTCCAAGTTCAAATATGAAATTGATAGATCCAACACCCATTTCCAGTCAATCAGTACCATAGGTGAATAACTTACCATTACAACACGGTGACTCAGTGGTTAGCACTGGTTACCTGTATGTACTCCCTGCGTGGGTTTCCTCCAGGTTCTCCAGTTTCCTCCCACACTCCAAAAACATACTGATAGCGAACTTAGACTGTGAGCTCCACTGGGGAGAGGAAGGGATGATAATGACCGTAAAGCGCTGTGGAATATGTCAGTGCTATATAAACATACCTTCTCAGTTTTGAAAGTCAAAGAAGGACAATTTCAGCGTAGCGTTGTACTGCAGCTAATTTTTTAATCTAAGCAAAAGCGTTAATTCCATCCACCCAGTCACCTTACACAGAAGTTATATCTACATTGTGCCCCTTCACAGTAGTTATGCCCACATTATGCCACCTTCACAGGAGTTAGGCTAACATTGTGCTCCCTCACTGGAAATATGCCAACATTGTGCTCCATCATAGTAGTAATGCCCACATTGTACCCCCTAGCAATAGTTATGTCCAGCTATAAACTAGCTGGGTGTTGTTAGAGGCAGTGATAGGGGAGTTTCTATGTAACTAGCTGGGTGGGAGGGGCTATAAACTAGCTGGGTGTTGTTAGGGGCAGTGATAGGGGAGTGTCTATATAACTAGTGGGGTGGGAGGAGCTATAAACCAGCTGGGTGTTGTTAGGGGCAGTGATAGTGGAGTGTCTATATAACTAGCTGGGTGGGAGGAGCTGGATGGTTGTTAGAAGTGGTGCTGGAGCTATGGTAGAGAAATAAGTGCATCATTGGTTTGGTTGGATACAGCAACAGGAAGTACTACATACAGGATTCTGTGCTGAGGAAAAGCCTGAGCTAATTGTCCCCCTTTTTCTCAGAAGGATGGTATCCTGGTCAAAGGGCTGGTGGTTCATTGCCTGTGGCTCAGTCATCAGGCTGGCCCTCTGGTCAAATGCTGGGGACCCAGGGTCTGTGGCAGGGTATACCCATTTCAGCTTCTTCTTTTGGTCACTTGTGCAGTTTTGCAGAGTCTCTTCTACTAAACACTGGTCCTTGTCTGCAGACAACTAGAGTTAAAGGCTATGTACACCTTTGGGGACTTTTTTTAATTATTGCATTGTACTCCCTTTGAGCTAAAAATATTTTTTTAAATTGGTCTTTATTAAAAATATGGCATCCTCTATTAGCACCCCTTGGATTTTCTGTCTTTTCCATTAGACCAGGATCAGACAGGCTCCTTATCTCTGCTCTCTGACATTATAAACATTATAGCTCAGTTCTTATCTTACTGATAAGAATGTGGCTTAGGCTACTTTCACACTAGCGTTTTAAAATTCCGGTATTGAGTTCCGTCATAGGGGCTCAATACCGGAATAAAACGCTTCAGTTTTGTCCCCATTCATTGTCAATGGGGACAAAACTGAACTGAAGACAACGGAATGCTCCTGAAAGCATTCCGTTCCGTCTTCAGACCGGAGAACAAACCGCAGCATGCTGCGGTTTGCTCTCCGGTCAAGGCATCCGCACCAAGACGGATCCGGAATGACCCCCAATGCAAGTCAATGGGGGTGGATTCGTCTGGTGTGACCATAATGGTAACCGGATCCGCCCTCCATTGACCTTCAATGGAGTCCATTACGGATCCGGCTACACATAGACACATACAGACACAGACATACACATAAACATACACACACATATAGACATACAAACACACATACATACTTACATGCTCCCGGCAGGTCTTCGGAGCGTCAGAGGGACAGGACGGTGCGCACAGATGACGATTCCACCAGGCGCCCAGCAGAGGGCGCTGTGGGGAATCGTCACCTGTGCGAGCCGTCCTGTCCCTCCGACGCTCCGAAGACCTGCCGGGAGCATGTAAGTATGTATGTGTGTTTGTTTGTCTATATGTGTGTGTATGTTTATGTGTATGTATGTACTGTGTGACATGTGTGGGGCCGGAGCGCGGTTCCGGCTCCACACATGTCACTGCGGCAGGCCTGATCCAGCAGCACCCTTCACCTGCCGGATCAGGCCTGCCGCCAGTGTGAAAGTAGCCTAAAATAAGTGTATATGACCTCTCTCTAGTTTAGAGATTAGGTTTATTAGATGACTGGCACAAAGTGAAAGTATGATTCATGAAGCTATAAAAACAGTTAACGCTTTGTGACAAAACAGCTCAATATTTTTAATAAAGACCAATTGAAAAAAAGATTTTTAGCCAAAAATGTGTAGCATGCAATCATAAAAAAAATTCCTCCG
The DNA here is from genome assembly GCA_900303285.1 of Rhinella marina. Taxonomy (NCBI): domain Eukaryota; kingdom Metazoa; phylum Chordata; class Amphibia; order Anura; family Bufonidae; genus Rhinella; species Rhinella marina. The sequence goes on from ONZH01011277.1 coordinate 58,980, forward strand.
AAAGAGTACATAGCCTTTAACAGTTCTCCTTATATATGGTTTCTAACTAAACTAAAACTTTTCAGTGGGAGGGGTGGAGTAGAAAAGTACAGCTTAAACAGAAACAATCTTGCAATTTCAGTCTGTCATAGACTTGTACAGCATTTCAATGCAAATCTAAGGGAATGACCAAGCAGTTTTTCAAAACATAAACAAGTCTTCAGACGTAAACAACATAGCTAAACCAGACTGTCAAAAGGTCAATCTGCCTGGGTTTTCCCCCCAAGACATTAACCCTATCCACAGTGCAGTGCAGACACTTCTGCACACAGATAAATACACAGGATACATACAAATGCAACAATCAGAAACAAGTAAGGTAAACCAGAGATTTATATAGTACATACATGACATATCCAATAACATATGATCAATTAGCATGTTCCTTTTTTTAACTAGAAGAGTATCACCTATTGAAACTTACTGAAAGGTGTAATGATTTTCGGAATGTATTCCCATAATAGGAGGATGACTGGATTCAGTGCATGGCAATCAGCTTTCCCTGACCCTGTTTACCAGAAATAAGTAAGCTAGTCAGTTGATATGCCTTGCATAGGGTGAGGCCAGAATTGGATTCCAATTCTCATCTGAGATGGTACCGTCATTCAACTTTCATTAACTTCTGACTACGAAGGGAAACTTTTCGTGATCATTGTGTATTAGTAGGGCTTAAGTTGCGCCCAGGGTATCGGCCCACCGGGAAATTTCCTGTAGGGTTTATGGCCAATCCGTCCCTGCCCATAGACCCTACAAGAAAATCTCCTGGTAAGTTGATGCCCAGGGGCCGCCCAAGCCCTCCTCCTCACTGCTGCTGGCCTGGTCAGCATTAATTAATTATGGGAGTATCAGGTATTTATGTACCTGGCCAACAACCGCAGGTGTCCTCCTGAACAACTGTATCACCATCCTCAGGATGATGATACAGTTCAATACAAGGTGAGGGCAGCAGTATTTTATGCTGCACTGTGATATTTGAGTCAGCTAGGGCAGTATTTTGTGCTGCACTTGTTGGCCCTGCTCATTATGATGTCCCTGCCTACTTGTGTCACCTGTCTTTTGTCAATTTGGACCCACCTACAACATGGGGCCACTTTTAGGTTTTTTTCCAGGGACACTTTTAGTTCCCAGCCCGCCCCTGAATGCTAGGATGGCTATTAGTTTCCATTGAAGATTGCAGTGTTAAATATCTGATGATAACGTATCTAATATAATATTATAAGGATAGTAATGAATGATAATAGTAATGAAAATAAATATCAGAAAGTGATATCCATGCAAGTTAGACTGTGTACATGTGTTTTTGCCTTCCATCAGGGGCGTAGCTAAAGGCTCATGGGCCCTGATGCAAGAGTTCAGCTTAGGCCCCCCTTCCCTCAGTGTTTTGTGGCCAGGGGCAGGGAAGCACATAGCCTCCATGCTGCCTGAGGCAAAAATTGAAACGGCACCCTCACCCCGTGCCAAATTCTTGACCTAACCCCTTCCCTCCAGCCAGAGGTGTAACTTCAGCATGCACTTTCTATAATACCAGTGTCTTCTTATGTGGCACAGGGGTCTTTGGGCTCCCTCAGGCTCCTGGGCCCAGTAGCGACTGCTACCTCTGCACCCCCTATAGCTACGCCCTGCCTTCCATTGTTGGAGGCTTTCCTAATGTGCCATATAACGCATGCCACTGTATAGATATACAGTAACATATGTTGTCTATAAGCAGCTAAGTTTTCTTTTCTTTTTTAACTGTATCACTCTATAGAAAAGCACAGCGTGCTGCATTTTTCTGTTTAGTAAAAAGAAAGGTTTGCTGATAGATACCAACCTGACTAATGCCAAAGGACATTCTTTTGGGCTCCCCTGATTGAATGGGAGTGTATAGATGCATTTGACATGTGCGCCATGAGCTTTCCCGGAGCATACTCCAAATGTACAATGCAATTCCAAAGCTAGGCTTTTCATGCAGAACAAAGATTCAGTACGCTACCCTAGCCTTAGATCTAAATACTCTATCTAAGTCAATGTGGCTTGCTGGCACTTTTCATAACCGGAATACCCCTTTAAGCCAAAATCGCTTACACTAGATTCCACAACTGCAACAGAGTGGATCGGCCAAACATCTAATATGTGTGTGGGGGTCTCTGAACGCTCCCTCAATGGCAGATATAAGGGAGATTACATTTCATCTACCCAATCTTCTGTTCTCATGGAAAAAGAGTCTGGCAGCAGCTTTCTCCTCTATTCTTGTTAAGGACTCCTACATGTTCTGCCGGATCATGCGAGCTTGTGAAAGAAGGAGGGGGATGGTCAGAAGACATAGCTGTCTGTCGGCTTAGCGAACGTTCAGCTGACAGCTATCTATTGTGTATGGTCACCTTTGCTTAGATACTGTTGCTCTATATTACATTGTAAAGGAGAAATAATAATTCTTACAACTCTGTGGAGTATTATAGGTCCACTAAGAGAAGTTTAAACCTATTGAAAATGACAGACGCATACTTTATCGTTTTCCATAGGTGTACTGTACACATCAGCTATATATTAACAGACTGGGTTATGTAAGTGGAGGCCAAGTGCTGAAGATTTGGATAGACAATTTGTTTGACCGGCTTGCAACCTTTGTGCCAACTAGTTAAAGTTTTACAAATTAACTCAGTTCATGTGCAAGCTCCTACCTCTGGATTGTGAGGAGGTATAAAAGGGACAGTATCCACATTCTTGGTTCCTGTGGTATCTTCTGGCACAATGGGGAAGGGCTTCTACGTAAGCAAGCTCGTGGCCTTTGTCTGCATCTTCTTTGCCATAGCTGCAGTGGCTACAATAATTGCTCTAGCAGTGGTTTATTCAAATGAGAAGTCCAACAATGATAAGGTAGAGAATGGAGGAACCACCACCGCTTCAACAAGTACCTCTCCAACGAGCACCGCTTCATCAGTAAAACCTTCAGTTACAACTCCTGCATCCAATGAACTATGGCATCAATATCGTCTTCCGCCTCACCTAGAACCAGAACATTATGATATTGACCTCAGACCCATTTTAACAAAAAATGACCAAGGACTCTACGTCTTTCATGGAGTCAGCAAAGCCTATTTTACGTGTAAAATGGCAACACAACATCTCATTATCCACAGTAACAAACTCAATTATACCGCAGACCCCGTACTTACCGATGACACTGGCAGAAATATCAGCTCAAACAAACACTTTTTTGCAGAGCAGACCAATTATTTAGTACTGCCTCTCAATGAGCAACTGCAACCTTTGAAAAAATATATACTTCACACGGATTACGTGGGAGAACTGGCAGATGATCTGGCAGGATTTTACCGAAGTGAATATGTAGAAGATGGTGTCACCAAGTAAGTAACACTCTAATAATGACAGAAATTATAGATGCTGTTATTAAGTGCTAATTGTCTAACTATCTATCTATCTATCTATCTATCTATCTATCTAATATTTAAGGCTAGTTTCCCACTAGCGTTTGGGAGAACCGGCAGGTTGTTTCTGCAGGGAACAGCCTGCCAGGTCTCTCTGGATCCAGCTACACGAATGCCATCCGGACCCATTAACTATAATTGGGACCGAAAGTGATCTGGCCACAACTTGGCAAATATGCCGAGACTGGATCTCCGCCTGTCCCCATTATAGTTAATGGGAAAGGAAGGCATTCAAGTAGTTGGATCCAGAGAGACCTGGCAGGCTGGTCCCTCTCGTGAATGCTAGTGTGATATTAGCCTAACAATCTATGTAGCCTAATCTATCTAATATCTAACAACCTATTATCAAGTTCACACATGGCAGAATTTCAACCTTTCTTCCATATATCTGAATGAGGTCTGCTGAAAAAGGAGTCCATTTACTGTAGATGTAGGGCAGGGATCTCAAACTCGTGGCCCTCCAGCTGTTGCCAAACTACAACTCCCAGCATGCCCCAATAGCTGTAGGCTCTCCTGGCATGATGGAAGTTGTAGTTTTACAACAGCTGGAGGGCCACGAGTTTGAGATCTCTGATGTAGGGTATGGATATTCAGATGTAGAAATTTCTGCAGCAAATCAGCCATGTATGAGTATGCTTTTATACAAGATTTAGCCAGCCATTCTGATTTCTATCTGCCAATCACACATATATATAGACATCTGTTACATGTCTAAGCGTCTTACTGTAGGTTTTTATTTGGACTCATTAATTTCAGTGACTGAGTGAACTTAATTGAATGGATTGATGAGTCTTCATTTAAAAACTGGCAAGAATGATGTACGTTAAAAGTTTTTTTGGACTAAAGTGTGAATTGCACCATTTACCTTAATGTGGATATAGTTCCGATAGCACATGGATGGAAGTTACTGTCCTTGCATTGTCTTTTTCTATTAGTTTGGAAAACATTCTATGTATCCATACTTTACACAGTACATGGCTCCCATTCATTTTAATGGGTGTCTCTGCTGCCATTCACGTGGCTGTGGATTATCCCACATGGTTTTCCAAACTATGCCAAGAAAGGACATGTCCTTTCTTGAAGTGGTTTCTGCATGAACACTGCCAGAAACTGAGTCGGGTGTCCACTCGCAGATTTTCCCTATTGCATAGTGATAAAGCCGCAGGTGGATCTGCGGCAGGCTAAATGCAAAACCATGGCAGAATTCCGATGTTCTCTGTGAACATACCGTAATAGTGTATGACAACAAGTGAGACTTCCTATATCAATGGAAAGCCAAATGGAAAACCTGTTTGACAGCTCCCCAGGAGCCATCACCCAGCCTTTCCAGATGCAGATATAAATACGACAGGTCTGAACAGAATTTCTAGAAAAAAAGGCTATTTTTGTAGTATTGTTGGTTCAGTTTTCTCATTAAAATGTCTATTTGGTGACAGGATCATAGCCACTACACAAATGCAGGCCCCTGACGCGAGGAAGGCATTCCCCTGCTTTGATGAACCAGGATTGAAAGCTAATTTCAGCATCACTCTCAGACACAAACCAGACTATGTGGCATTGTCAAACATGAATGCTTTAAGTAAGTAGTTGTTTCATTTTGTAAGAAATACATACAGTAGATAGCTGGGGATTACATTAGATAGATGAAGGTGAAGCTCTGCATTTACATCACCTCCACAGTATGAGGACAAGAGGTCTGTATTGTGATTGCTTGTCCAAATACAGTACATCTGCATTGTTTCTGGGCAGCAGATCGCTGTTCAGAAACAATAATTTAGGTGCTTGCCCGAATGACTGGATCACCCAATGAACGAGCGTTTGGCTAGTTCATTGGGTGATCTGCTGCACCTTTAGACAGGCAGATTGTCTGAAATGAGCGTTTGCAGGAATATTCCTTCCTGATAATCTACTCATGTAAATCCACCTTTAGAATTGTCCAGATCTCATTATGTTAACTCTTAAAGGGAATCAGAAAAAGACATTGTTAAAATCAAACTCTTTTTTTAAATTATTTTTTTATTTTTATTTTTTTAGAATTTTTGCTAAAATTGTGCAGTTTTTGCCCTTGCCACTGTTTTGAGATAAGCTTGACAGCAGCCACATGAGCCATAGATAAAATAGAGCGAATAACCCGTGTTTGGATACACAACTATCAGAAATGTATGACATATCCTGTGAATATGCCTTAAATGTAACTAAACTACTGGCAGCAGTAGGTAGGGACTGGAGAGAGCTTTACAAACATACCTTTTAAGTTTCTATTATCAGGAGCAGGTTAATATGATGTTTTATTCTGGCAGATTCTTCTCCTGCAAGTGCAGTGAAGGAGGAGCTGTCTGCTTCACAGCCCCTCCGCTCTTTTCTGAGTGACAGCTGCAGTGGTCTTCTGATTGGATACAACAACTGTCACTCAAAGCAGAGGGGAGGAGCTGTGAAGCAGCTCAATGCAGAAAGCAGATCAAGTGATGTCAAGTAGTTTGAAATGTTTGAATCAACTTGCCATGACAATTTACCTTGTCAATAGTGCATGTCCTTCCCAATAGTTGCCCCCTACAGTGATTGGGACAATTATTCAGAAGGAGTGTTCCTTGGAACCTTGTTTAAAGTTGTTCCACCGATCACTTCATGAACGCTGATGCAGTCATCTAAATGATCATTTCTGGGGAGCAGATCTTCCTGTGTAAACAGCCATCTGCTGCTCAGAAGCAATGAAAATGATCTATGGGGATGAGCAATCTCTGTAACGGTCTCTTGTCCCCATACAACAGAGGTGATTGCTGACAAGCGGAAAATTGTCAATGATCAGTTTATTACCAATTGCCTGCTATGTTGACCTGTATAAAGGAGCCTAAAAGAAAAGGAAATACTTACTAAGACAGGCTTGACAAAAGAGCTGAGAAGTTCCTTTTAGGAACTTAGATATACATTGCTATTATTTTAGGTAACTATGTTTATTTCCATCCCTGTTATGAACTTTCCTGATAATCCTCAGTTCAATGTGACCTATCTTTTGACAAAAATCTTCACATTTCAGCTGTGACCACCGAACAGTGGAATAATACACAATGGAATGTAACTAAATTCGAAACAACTCCAAAGATGTCAACTTATCTGGTGGCCTTTATAGTTTCTCAGTTTAAAGCTATCGGTGATGAAAGGGTAAGAATTTCTCTCTAATCTCTTGTGGAGCAAGTAATGACTGATTTTTTTTCATTGTTAGTAATTTCAGAGCTAGTTGACAACCATTGAGTAGCTGCAAGATCACCAAGTGCACAATTCTGTAACCTCTAGAGGAATACATATTTCCAGTGATGTAGATATCAGTATTCATGGTTGTTAGTACATTTACTTTATTATATCATTTATCAGGTTAAAATCTGGGGCCGTAAAACAGCAATTGAGGATGAGAAGCAAGGAGAGTATGCACTGAATGTCACAAGGCCAATACTGGAGTTTTTTGAAGACTATTACGGTGTTCCTTACCCGCTGCCAAAATCAGGTATGTGTACTGAATATATTGCACTTGTGTACATTGTTGACTTGTAATACTTTATTATATATATAAAAGCCACTGTGTATATCACAGAGAGATTGTGGAAGATGACATATAATTTATATATAGTACAACGTCAAAAGGTTGTCTGGTTTTATGGAAATAACATTCAGTACTTATCCTAAAATGAAATGTTAAGTAGCTTTCTAAAATGCTTTAAAGATACCTGCTCACAGTCAGTGAATGGAAACATGCAGTGGCCGAAAAGCTGTCTTGATTGTGTCCAAATGACCCCTGAGTTTCTCTTTTTATGAGCTGTGCACCTTGGTTTAATTTCACCAAATTTTGGAGAGAGAGAGAGAGAGATAGACATTTTTAAAAAGGGAGAAAAAAAGAGAGAAAAAATATAAAAAAAATTATAAAGTGTTTTTTAATCATATACTGAGTCACTCACATAAACCTGAAGACCCATCTCAAGGTGAAAGAAAGGCACGTACTTTTGTTCCTGCTCAGAATTCTGTAGTGCTGTAGTAGCTCAGGTGACAGTTCCACACTTAGGACATGACAGATGGTGAGATATAGATAAAGCATTGTCTGATCCAAATGATACCATCAGAATAGAGAAAGTACCAAAAGTAGCATTAGGTGTAAAAAAAAGTAAAACAAGGTATTTGAAAGTTATTCTTAATACTTCTGCCGGTTAAGATTTACACATTGAGGGATGGGAAAAAAGTTCTGTTGGAAAAAAGACGGAATGCTGGTTTCAGTTATTTATTCTCCATTGAACTATATGAGGACAGATTAAAATGGAAAGGTTTCTATTGGTTTCCGGCATATCAATTGCGCAATTTTCCGTTAAAAGCATGTTATAATAGAAAGCTGTAACGGAATTGAAAGCCCTTATGTGAACTTCCCTATGACAACACTGTTTCGGTAAATGGCTAATTAATGTAGTATACTATACAGAAAATATATTTTATGATTTTGTACAATCAGGAGTTATACAGATGTTTTAGTAGTAGTAATAATCCCTTTAAGTCAGACACCAGAAATCATGCCATAAGGACCCCCTCAATTTTCCAAGCTGTATAATATTATAACATGAAAGAGTACACATGACATCAATTCCAAGCCTAAAGCTTTGTGTATTGGAAAGATGTAAAGTAAAATGTTTCTTTTTTGTATGTCTAGACCAGATAGCCATCCCAGACTTCAGCGCAGGAGCCATGGAGAACTGGGGACTTGTGACGTACAGAGACACTGCCCTCCTTTATGACACTAAGGAATCTTCCATTGGCAACAAGGAGAGAGTGGTCACAGTCATAGCTCATGAGCTCGCACATCAGGTTGGTTATCTTTTTGCATTGGTGATATGTGTTTTTCCATAAACTTTGAAGGAGTCGGCCCACCTCGCACTTTGATGGCATATTGCTAGGATATGTCACCAATGTCCAATAGGGACACAGCACAGTACAGAGACCAATGCTGTAGACTCCTGCTGCTGACAGTAAAGCTCCATCCGCAGTCAGACCCCTGTGCTCCTTCTCTTGGGCATTAGCAGCCAACAGGCAGTCAAAAATGCTTCCAGGGTTCATGCACCTCTATGGCAGCTATATTATGGCCATAATCAGCTGGACATATCAGAATGCAATGTGTTAAGTGTCCTGCTGGATTTTCGAGACATATTGGAGCCAGGAATCAATAAAGAATTATGAACTGTCCGTTCATCACAAGCATAAGGCAATCATATATTCACGAGATGGGGACAGAGAGGGACAGGTACATGTCCATAAATTAGTGATCACATGTCAGGAAATGGAGATACGGGGATCTCCAAGCAGGAACCTGATAAGTGTGTCGTGTTTGGTCTCCACTAGAGATGAGCGAATCATTCAAAATTTTATTTGCCGAACATTCGTCGAACTTTTCATAAGATTCGTATATTCTACGAATCTATTCAACGAATCTGCGTACAAATCATACATTATTATGTGGCGTTTTGCGAACATTCTCACACTAATAACGAACGTTCCATTTTAAAAGGTATGCAACTTCTTTGAACATGTACGAAAATTACGGGCTTTGCTGGAGAAGAATGGTGGAGCAGGAAGAACGCTTTGAGTCTGACCCCTGGCTACATATGAATACTGTATCAGCAGATGACAGCAGATCATCCGGCTGAGACTGAGATGAGCGTGCCATCCACTCCACTACCTCATCCACTTTCTCTTCCACTACAATTTTGCGCCTTGGTGGGTTAGCCTGGTGGAACACCGGCCAAGTATTGCAAATACTCCGGCTACAGGTCCTTTGGCACTGCTTCCCTGTGCCACCTTCTCCTCTTTTTTAGAGCTCGAGGTCTGGCTGGAACTGGACCCCTTTTGCTTATCCATTCCAGACATTTTTCACTTGACTCTGTGGCCCTGCAGCTGGTCTTTGTCTTTGCCCCTGTCTCTCTCCCTATCTCTCTCCCTGTCTCTCTCCCTGCCTGATTAATTACTAGCCCTGGACTTGCCCTACACTTGCCCTGCAGTATCCCTGATGTGTAATATGGATTCCCAGAACAATTACACCCCAATTTCAACAACACAGGTCTCAGTCTTTAGGAACTTCACACACAGTGCTTCTGCTCGTCTCAGCAGTCACAGCAGAAGTGATGCATCACAAGCTGACCGAGCCTGAGCCAATCAGAGCAAGCCATGCGCACTAGGTCAGGTGACTGCTTTCTTCCCGGGCTTTTGCGCACAAATAACGAACTAACAGTAAAAGTTTGCTAAGTAATTGAATTCGTACGCAACAGCGTATAGAGTAACTTATAAGTAGCATTAGCGTACAATTTATCGGACAAGTACCTAGCGAATGCGTAGAAAGCTTTAGGAACATTTTCGAATCTTAACGAAGCGAATCTCCAAATATTCGGATTCGCTTCGCAGCTAAAACTTTCCAAGATTCGATACGAATCAATGAATCGGTGAATAGATTCGCTCATCTCTAGTCTCCACTTGTAGCCAGAATCCAGGCGGATCAGTTGGTACCAGAACCCTTTCCCTGTGACCTCCTGGTCTGGAGCTATGGGCCATAATGGTTTTGTGGGGCTTTTGCTACCAGAACTGGGATCGGGGGTTGACTCCTCCCTGGGGGAGGAGGGGAGTAGCCGGCTGCAGGGTAAAAGGCCACACAGAAGAGAGGCCAGGGTCTTTCTCTGAAGGGGGGTCACCCTGAGCATGGTGTTTGGAAGGACCTTGGACAAGCTGCTGACATCACTGCCCCCCATGTGGTTATAGCCAGGCCTTACCTCAACCCAGAACTCATCTTAACAGACTATCCATCTCTCTGGTAACTGACTATTGTTCTGTTCAATTCTGTTGTACCATACCACTTGTATTTGCATATCTGACCGCTGTAACCATTTTCTGTGTATATAGTTATATCTAGTGAGCACTTAAGGTGATTAAATATATAATTTAATCTTGTGCTGTTCTTGTATCTCGATCACAAATCCCCACGTCCTAGTTCTCGGTAATATTGTTATAAGCTACCTAGGATTGACTGCTCACCCGATATAATCCATTAACGGACCGGAATTATATCAAATGAGAGCTGGTGGCAGTACTGGGCTGATAGACTCAGTTTCACTGGTGATAGCGAAAAGGGTCTCTCAGCCGGTCAGGATTGCGAGCAAGCATAGCGCCACGCAGGTATCGCGTAGGCTACCCTGTCTCCATTTCTGTGCCTTCCTGTGCCCGCATGGACAGGAAGCGTCTGTCAAAAACCGTGCCGTACGTAACCTTACACACCCCAAGGGGGCGTGGAATGTCAAGTGTTTATAGCATAGGATTGAACCGTACCACGTGATCCCCACATAAGCACGCGCAGGGCGGGGCTACGGGGTGCGGTTCATCACATATTATAACTACAAAATGTATTTATAATACAGACATGTGCATGAGCCTCTAAAGAAGCATCTGTAGCTTCACTCTGTCTCCCGTTTCTCTCCTCTCAGCTCTTGCATGTAGGAGGCAGGAGACAGCAGCTGATGAGTTAAAGGGGTTCTCTCACTTCGGCAAGTAGCATTTATCATGTTGAGAAAGTTAATGCAAGGCAGTTACTAATGTATTGTTATTATCCATATTGCTTTCTTTGCTGGCTTGATTCATTTTTTCATCACATTATACACAGCTCATTTCCAAGGTTATGACCATCCTTTAATCTATCAGAGGTGGTCATTCTTGCACACTATAAGAAAAAACACCTCCCTATCTGGTGGCCATGACCACTGGAGCGCACACAGGTTGGTGCTTTTTCCTATAGTGTGAAAGCACGACCACCATTGATGGATTGCAGGGTGGACAAAACCATGGAAACGAGCAGCTTATAATATGATGAAAGAATGAATCCAGCCAGCAAAGGAAGCAATATGTATGATAATAATACATTAGTAAGTGGCTTGTATTTACTTCCTTTACATAATAAATGCTATTTGCTGAAGTGAGACAACCCCTTTAACATTATATGCAAGAAAGATAACATTCTGAAGTACTTCTTTAATCAGTACAGTACCCTTTTGTCTAAATTTGATTTAAGTACCTTTTACAGTGGTAGATTTCTACAGCAGGATAGTCCGTTTTATACACCATGCTTAAAATACAATTTTACTTCTGTTGTAGTGGTTTGGAAATCTTGTAACAATTCGATGGTGGAATGATCTGTGGCTGAATGAAGGTTTTGCCTCGTATGTGGAATATTTGGGAGCTGACAAAGCAGAGCCCACCTGGAACATAGTAGGTTTCTTAAGACTTTGTAAAGTAGCATAATTAAGTTAAAAGAGTTTAAAAGTCACTAGTTTTCTTTTTAAATATTACAAGATATAAAATTATTGGTGGAAATTTATCAAGTCCTAAACTCCAAAATTCTGGTTTAAAAAGTAACAAAATAGGGATTTGCAACTTTTTGGGTTGAATTGTGAAATTATTTTGTGGCATTTTGCATTTTTACAACATTCACTCTAGTTTTGAAAAGTGGGCAGTTTTTTCTAACAATATTTCAAGTGTAACTATGTGTTATCCTCTTAATAGCTTGTGTGGTGGCCTTCATTATCTGACTGTTTGTTCTTCTTACGTGTACACTGACCTTTAAGATGGGATTTATTTCTTCAAATGTAATGCCATATTGCTAAGAAAAGCAATGACATTGTGATCAGTTGTAGTCCATCTTCCTAATGAGAAGGACAGTAGAAGCAAATCCCTTCATCTTTTTTCCTGAAAGGCAGGTGACCATGAAGCATATGGGCCGGGGTACCACCGTGCAGACAAAATCTGTGAAGGAGCTACAGTGTTTTACTAATGTGCAGTCTCTATGTTTTGGGGATTGTTTGGATTGTTTAAAACTCTGTGTCCTTCATAGAACAGTAAGTCTCTGTGAAACAGACCTAAATAGAAATGTTCTATCTGTGTTGACTGTGCAGTTACTAGAGAATAAGCTGGTTAGGTCAAATGATTCTTCTGTAGAGCGTGCCCTACTGTATTATTTTCTTAATGGCAGCACTCAATATTATAACCAGTAAAAATCCTTTGAGTGTATTATTTAATAGTATTACATTATAGGCGAGCTGTCAGCTGTCCTTTAAGTTTAGTAAATATTTGTGCTTTTACTAAAGAGCATCTGTCAGCAGGATTAGTTTATTAAACCAGGCACAATGCCTGATAGGGTTGAGCCTTCTGAGTAAAATGAAAGCTTTTAATGTATTTACTTGACTCTGCTACCGAGAAATAGCCATTTTTATGCATATTCAAATTAGTCCATTGGTGCAGTAAAGGATGGTCCAAGCACCTTGGAGCACCAAATCTTCACTGCCCTTCATCTCCTGCCTCTCTCCCATTCCCCTTGACTGAGGGGCTGCACTATGGTTTCCACTATTGTCACATGTGTCTCTGATGCAGGGCAGATGCTCTTGCGCATGCTGATAGTAGAAACTACAGTGCAGGTGCTGTGATCCCTGTCAATCGAGGAGAATGACAAAGAGGCAGGAGGTGCAGGGTGGTGAAGATCTGGTGCTCCAAAGTTTCCGTGACCACCAATAATCTAAAATAATTTGAAAAACTATGGGCCATATTTATCATACAGATACACTACTTTTATGCCGTGAAAATGTCAGTTTTGTGGCGTAGAAGAAGACTTTAATCTACTTCAGTTCAGCACTCCTGGTTATCATAATAAGGTATAAGGAAAGGAATAGATAAAATCTTCTGTACTTTATTTCAAAACGTTAACATGGATACATCTTCAATATCTTGGCTTACCCGTTTCGATCATAAGATCTTAGCCATAGCATGTATAGCAAATTTATTGAAGATGTATCCATGTTGATGTTTCTAAATAAAGTATAGAAGATTTTATACCAATCACAGGAGTGCTGGATTTGTGTGTACTTGAAATCTTCCCCTATAGATCGGTAACATTGCATAACTACATGAAAAGGTATCATTTTAGTCAGCAGGATAAATGCTACCAGTCATTATGGTTATAGTTTAATATGTTTGATCCTGCTAAAAAATGCTCTCTAAACAACAATTTTAAAGTGTCTCTTTTTAGGACAACTGTATTGTACCATTCCCTCCTGGAAATTCATAAATTAATAAACAACTGGGTGTTACCAGGTGCAGATCTGTCCCTGTGCACTCTCAAAATCACTAATGATAGTGTCAAACTGTGTACACCCAATTGTCGATTTCTTCATGATTTGGGAAGAATAACAGAAGAACAGCACAGATTTATGTTCAGAAAATGTCTGCTCTAGAATTAGGTCAACAGGAATGCAAGAAATTACAAAACAAAAAGAAACTAAAGAAATTGAATGGACCACTGTATACAATTCAAATAAGAAAACTGAAAGTTCACAGGCTTACTTTAAAATGTTGCTGTTTCGGCAATGAGTGTATTTTTGTTGATGTACTTACAAAGTTGTTCTCTATTACAGAAAGACCTGATCGTGCTTTATGACCTACACAGAGTAATGGGCGTCGATGCTTTAACCTCTTCCCATCCACTTACATCAAAGGAAGAAGATGTGAAAACTCCATCTGAAATAAGCTCGCTATTTGATTCTATAACATATAGTAAGGTAAACTAACACACGAGAGGTCAATGTCAATTACTGGATTACATCTTTAAGGGCTAGTTCACATCACCGTTCAGCCCTTTCGTTCTCCTGTTCCGTTATAGGACCAGGAGAACGGAAAGGACGGATTCGGGACATAATTGAGCTGAACGGAGCCTACGGACCCCATAGACTATAATGGGGTCTGTTAGGTTTCCGCTCAGAAAATGAATTTTGGAGCGGAGACAAAAGTTGTGCACGCAGGACTTTTGTCTCCGCTTCAAAAATCTTCCTCTGGGCGGAAACCTAACGGACCTCATTATAGTCTATGGGGTCCGTAGGCTCCGTTCAGCTCAATTATGTCCCGCATCCGTCCTTTCCGTTCTCCTGGTCCTATAATGGAGCAGGAGAACGGAAGGGCTGAATGGTGATGTGAACGAGCCCTAAGTCGTATTCCCGGATAGTTTGCTCTGCAGTCACCAGAAATTCTCACAATCACTGCACGTTTTTCATAGGTGAAATATATCACCCCCTCCTCCCATGCCAAACTATTTCTATGTTTAAATGAATACTAAAACTAGAAATGAGTGCAAAGAGTCGAAGCACTGTTTCTGCACGATCCTGACATAAATAGTCTTGAAGAAATCCTGCAGAGAACACAGGGATTAATCTCCTTCTGATCTACTATCTATGATTATTTATTTATTTATTTCTTGAGTGAATTAAATCCTTTGAATGTTTTTAGAGCCGTTGTAGCTTCATTTTTATGATACAGAGCTTCAAATCTCCTCTATAGGCAGATGCTGGGGAGCTATGTAAAATGAAGAAAAAAACGTACTCACCTTTTAAATGTCCCAACACTACCCCAGTCCCCACTGAGCCATCACATGCAATTCTTTGGTCAGTTGCTGTGAATGGAGTGGTGGCGTGCTTTTCCGACCAGCCACTCCGTTCATTTCAGGTTTGAGGCCCCAGTTCTTGTGATGCCAGTGGTAGGACCCCCACTGATTTGATAGGTATTACCTATCCTGTGGATAGGGAATAACTTGTTATTACCGGATTACCCCTTTAATGGTCAGATGCCGCTCATGCAACAGTGCATGGATAAAGGATCAGTCCGGCAGGGGCCAGAGCAGACATTTAGGGTAACTGCACATGTAATTTAATACACAAGTGTTTCTGCAGAAGACCCACAGCATAGTACAGTACCAGCAAAGTGTATGAGAGTAAACAAATCTCTTGTACACTTTGCAGATGTTTTGTGCTGAAATTGACTTGCAGTGCAGACTTAGAAATTAGAAAAACCATTATGTTTGCGCTTTTAGCTGCAGATTTTACCCTTTTCAAATGTAGGGTGAGATTCACATCAAAACCACATCAAATCTGTACCAAAAACCACTGTTAGAAATCATGTATTTAGGTGCAGTTTGGGTGCAGAAATGAACAGGAATCTGCACATATCTTCTGCATGTTGACTGGCACCTGTTTTCACCCTTAAAACGTTAGTAAGCTTTTTATTTTATTTCATAGATCCCCCAGTTTTTAAAAAATCTTGGAAAACCTTTTTAAATTTAGACAGTGTAAAACTAGACTACAAGTGTCAGAAGACCTGTAATGATATATTAAAGTGGACCTTTCACCACTCCTGACATGCCTGGTTTAATAACTCCATGCATTCTGCAGCATCTATTCTTATGTCTGTATGTTGTGTTATTCCTTTATTATTTCTACCAGATGTTATGAATGAATTTCTAGCAGTCTGCAGTAAGGGTACAAAGGGGAGGTAACAAGTTGGGGAGGTGTCTCTGCACAGTGTGAAAATGGCAGCACTGATTGGATACAGCGAGTCTGTGCAGGTACACACCCCCAACTTGTTACCACCCCTCTGTACCCTTACTGCAGACTGCTAGCAATTCATTCATAACTTCTAGTAGAAATAATAAAGGAATGGCACAACATAGAGACATAAGAATAGATGTTCCAGAATTGTTATTACATGGGGACTGCATGAAGATATTAAAACAGAAATGTAAGGAGTGGTGACTGGTCCTCTAAGAAATAAATCAGCACAGCACAGTTCTGAACCTATATAGATTAAAAAGCGCATAAGAATATTCAAGTTCAATTTCATTCAAATCATCTGATTTCCAGTAGCAAAAGTATGAAATTGTGCCCACAATTTGGGGTTATGGTTTAATAGTATTCGCTCCATATGTATGAGGCCATGGCAGCCAGAAAAATCAAGGACTTTCACTATTTAAGGAAAAGTATCCCAGCACAATCATCTACTGGCTCATAAAATAATCTGTGCATACATTAAACATAATATACACAATACATGACAGAAAGAACCTGTATTTTAAACATATCACAAAGAATGATGAAGAATGAATGTATTTATGATAATTAGTGTTTCATTGCACTTACATTGGATATTTTATAATACGCTTCATTTCAGGGTGCAGTAGTTATTCGGATGTTGTCCTCGTTTATTACTGAAGAGGTTTTTGTACAGGGACTACAGGTAAGTACCACTTGCTTATAAGAATATACTGTCAGGTATAACCTGACAATAGTCTGCAAAAATGCTGTCTAATCTAGGAAATCTATATAAAAGTAAACTACATGCCTGGTATACCTTCTGCATAGGTATACCAGGCATGTAGTTTACTTTTATAAGGGTATGGCCATATGATCAGGTTTCCTGATGCAATATTGGAAATCAAAATCAGGAGTGAATTAAAAAAGAGAAGTCCTTTCTGTCCTTTATACTTTCTCTTCTTTTATGATCCACTCCTAATTTTGGCATCAGGAAACCTGACCACCTAGCCGTACCCTAACTGCTATGGTGCAAAGATGTAGAAAATGACTGATGTAATGCAAAAAGGCTTCCATAAAAAGCTGTTCTAACAACCCTACTTTGAAGGGCTACTATATCAAGGTGCCAGTGTTACAGTGTTTCCGTTACAAGCCACTGTAAATACATTTTGCATTTTTATTATGCATTTGGATTACTCAATTGCATTATGGGCAACTTCCAAGTGTAAAGTTTTTCACAAGTTTGGACACACCTTTAAAAGTGTTTTCACTAGAATGCAGTGCAACATAAAGTACATTTGTACAAGATGACACGAGACATATCTGTGATATCGAGATTGCAAAAAATGTGTTTGGAGAAACCCTAATTATGCTTAATTGAGACACTTTTTAGGCAGATTCTAGGCGTAGACATTTTAGTAAATCTGAGACGCTGAGGATTTTTGGACATTTTTGGCCTGCATAAAAAACTAATTTGTGAATACAGCTTTATAAATAAAAATAGTTTGGCTTTATCTGTCCAAAAATCCCACACGGGGTCTTTCTGATGTGCACTTTGTAACTTTGATGCCAGATGTTCTGCAAAATGCAGAATGCGTATGATTGGCTTCCGTGTTGTGCAAAATTGCAATTTGCACATCGCAAAATGGACACGGTTGTGTGCACGAGGCCAAGAATTGTTGGTTTTGTATGCAACTTCAATCAGTTGTGTCTGCGATTGTGTTCAGTGTTTCAATTCCTTCTGCATGGATGCAATCAGTTTTTGATGTATTTTTAACAAGTGTGAAGAAAAAAAATGAAGAACAAGAACCCACATCTCCCAGGAACCCTCAGTGAAATGCCTTCTGGTTTTCATGCAAGCCCCATTCACTTCTATGGAGCCAGGACTGCGTGAAAAATGCACAATATGGAACATGCTGAGATTTTCCTGGTCACAAAGATGATGCATGAAAAACAAAGTTCATATACCCAGACCCATTAAAATGAACGGGTCAGGATTCGGTCCGGATGCTATGAATTCGGACGGAAAACTTGCTTGTGTGAAAAAGCTCCTAGAGTTTTACCTACCATAGTTCATCACCACCTTCCTGAGTAAAAAATTGATTATAATTATTTCTCATTATTAGGGCTCATGCACACGACCGTATGTATTTTGAGGTCCGCGAAAAAGGATCCACAAAAAATACGGATGACGTCCGTGTGCATTCCGTATTTTGTGGAATGGAACAGCTGACCCCTAATAGAACAATCCTATCCTTGTCCGTAATGCGGACAATAATAGGACATGTTCTATATTTTTGCGGAACGAACATGCGGAAATGGAATGCACACAGAGTAACTTCCGTTTTTCTTGCAGACCCATTGAAATGAATGGTTCTGCATACAGTCCACATAAAAACCTTTTTTTTTGCGGATTGGATGCGGACCGATTCATTTCAATGAATCCGCAAAAAATGCGGACAGCAAACCGCGTGCTGTCCGCATCTGTATGTCCGTTCCGTAGTCCCGCAAAAAATACAGAGCATGTCCTATTCTTATAGCTGCCAGACAGAGTGTGCACACCATATCTGTTTTATTATTATTTCTTTCTACGATTATTGGGTAAAATCGCTGGTTGTTAGCACCTCACATCCTATATTACACAGAGGTGAGCCACTAAAATAATTTGTGTTTTTCATGTCCTATTCTTGTCTGTTTTGCAGACAAGGATAGGCTTGTTACAATGGATCCGCAAAAAAATTACAGGTCTAAAACACACTATTTGGGTAAAAATGCCTCAAAAATGCATTAAAAAAATGCTGATCAAGTCAGGTCTATTTGAGGCATTTTACTCGTCATAAACAGAAGCGAGTGTGCTTTTCAGCGCGGATCACTGAGAAATTCACAGCATGCTCTATTCTTGTCCATAAAAAACTCATACTTTTAAAGGGGTTCTCCAAGTTATATTTATTGATGACCTATCCTCAGGATAGGTCTTTAATATCAGATCGGCGGGGGTGCCGGGTATCTGCTGTTTGAACAGGAGTCGCGCGCCGTACCAGCGCTGCCTCCTCTTCACTGTTTACATCCTAGCCGTAACATGGGTAGCGGTGAGCAGGTGTAATTACACCTAACCGCCCCATTGATTTCAATGGGAAGGCTCGTTCCCATACACTTGTTAAGTGTAATTACACCAGTCACCGCTACGTATGTTATGGCGAGCAGGTAAACAACCAAGAGGAGGCAGCACTGGCACGGCGCGCGCCTCCTCTTCAAACAGCTGATCAGTGGGGTGCTGGGTGTCGGACCTCCGCTGATCTGATATTGATGACCTATCCTGAGGATAGGTCATCAATAAATATAACTTGGAGAACCCCCCATATGGGGATGGAAGAAAATGGACACATATGAAAGGCTACTAGGAGATTTATATATTATAAGTATGTCAATTTTTTGTGGACAAAAATAGAAAAGACTATCTTAATTAGACCTAATATAAGAATTATGCATTAAATTATAATCTTTTTTTCTTTTTTCCCCCAGACCTACCTGAAAGAATTTGAGTATAAAAACACAATATATATTGACCTGTGGAGACACTTGCAAGCAGTAAGTTATTTTATGTAAACTGTATAACACATACAATATGTATGGGTCATCACACACACCATCATAAATGATCACTCTCCAATTTAGCCACATACCTAGGTTGTCTGATTGGATGAAAACTGACTTTTCCAGTCATTGAGATATATATAGATTAACAGGATACTTCATTGAAAGAAATCAAAGCCCTAAAAATAAATTCAGTTCACAGCATTGCACCAGAACGTGTTTGTTTTGCAATTATTACATGGCATTGCCCAGTCTCCATAGTCTTGTGTTTGTGTTCCTAAGAAAGGGAAGATAAGTACCAGCCTTTTATTGACTGTGGTATTCATGCTTTACACTAGGTCTACATGATAATTTATTTTCACACATGAAAAGATCGCAACGTTGAGATGCTACATTGCATCTAATGGTAGTGAAGGGGGTCACAGTCAAAGACCCTCAGTGTATCACAGTAATCCATCTGCCAAGCGAACAAAACCTACATGATTAGATTGTCAGATTGACAGGCAGATACTGTAAATATTTTTGGACCAGTAAAGGCAGTGGTTGCAAACAAGGTTGACTGGATCAGACTGAAGTGGCATATAAAGTTCTGACCATGCATTAAAGCAAAAAAGCCAAAAGAAGCTAAAAGATTGAGAAAGGTAAAACTAAAAAAAAGAAAGTTGCCACAACTGACTGCTAGTTCTACTTTGCCAACATGACCCTTATAAACATTGGGTTCAAATGTGTCTGTGTTTTTTTAAATTTAGGCCATAGATAAAAGTAGTATTCGTCTTGACAACAAAATTGAAGATATCATGAACACGTGGGTCCTGCAGATGGGTTTTCCTGTGGTGACGATAAATACAACTACTGGAGTTGTACAGCAGAAACATTTCCTTTTAGATCCAAATGCAACAGTCACTCGGCCATCAGAGTTTAAGTAAGATCATAGTTAAGAAATGTGGAAGTACAATATTCCTTTCCATGAAAATGTATTTGTCGCATATTCCAGACAAAATTATTTGTAAAAGATTTGTGGCAGAGATTTCAATTCATGTGAGTGTCAAAATTTCTGCAAACCCCATTCGAATGTATGGAACAAAACTTTGGTGTGTGAACTTACCTTTAAAAGGATCACCAAATTTTTTTTTACTTTTCTAAATTTTAACCCTGGCTTGCTGAAAAAAACCCTTCTCACCTGTTCCCTATAAACTTCTGAATGGACAGGACCACATGCTCTGCAGCAGAAAATGACCGAAAATGATGGTTTCACACATTTTTTTGCAAAACACAGTATATAGATGTTACCTGTAAGTGTATGGTAATTTATGAAATGCATAGTTTTTTTTTTATTGCTGTTTTTATAGAGATCTATGGATGAAGTGACATCAGAGGGGGTTTCCTGTTTAAAAAGACATAGCTTTCAAAAAAAAAGCTATTTGTAAAATACGCCTCAAAAATGCATCAAAAAAGCCACAAAACACATTTTGTCATGCAGACTTGCTCCGTCACATCGTAATCCCACGCAGGCGCAGTACCTAAAGTGGTGTGCGCCCGTGTGGTCTACTGGCATCGGCCTCACCGAAGTTACTGCACCTGCGCGGGATTACGATGTGACGGAGCAAGTCTGCATGAAGCTGTGCAGTGAATAATAATAAGGTGGGCGGTCCTGGGCTCCAACAGTAGCGGTGTGGCCGGGCTCCAACGGCGCTGGGCACATCTCCTTGGGCTCCTTATGTAAGTAATTTGCATAACCTAAAATAAGGTTTTTTAACATGAAATTCATCCCCAGGGAGGATAAGAATAACGTTTTTGCATTCAACACACTGAGCAGAATCCGATAGTGTGATTACCTTTATAGGCCAAATCCTGGTGACAGAATCCCTTTAACGTTAAAAGACTCTTGTATTTTTCATGTGTTTTTATAAACTAAAACAAGAACTGAAAATGATATGTAAAGAAGGCCTAAAGGATTATTTCACATCTTAGGGCTTGTTCACATCACTGTCTGGATTCCGTTCTGGCTTCCGTCCAGCAAAACATTGTTTTCCGTCAAGCAAAACGGAAACCAGACGGATCCGTTATGCTTGCCTATATACTTCTATTATGATGGATCAAAACGGAATGCCTCTAAAAGTTTCCGTTTTGATTTCCGTCTTGTGGATTCCGTTTTTTCCCGTTATAACATCATTAGCGAGAACGGAATCCAGACGGTGATGTGAACGAACCCTTAGCCTTCCATGCCGAGTTTCCATAGCTACCATAGCAGTGAATGGAAGATGCACAAGCTGCAGAGCACAGCAAGTTACACTGTTTCAGTTAAGGCTACATTCACACGACCGTATTTTTGGTCTGCGTCCGATATGCATTATTTGCTGATCGCATGCGGAACCATTTATTTCTATGGGGCTGCCAAAAATGGCCACATCTGTGCGTCTTTGCCCCAAATTTTAGAACATGTCCTATTCTTGTCTTTTTGCAGACAAGAATAGGCATTTTTATAATGGAAAAGCGCGGGATGTGCACGGACCGCATCCATATTTTACAGATTCGCTTTTTGCAGACCGCACTTGTCCGTGTTGTGTCGGTGTGGCTGCTGTTTGCAGATGCGCACCCATTCACTTGAATGGGTCTGCAATCCGCAAGATTCAGTCCACGCCACCACAAAAAAATAGAACATGTTCTATTTTTTGCAGTGTGGAGGCACGGACCGAAATCCCACAAAAAAAGCACTCTGTAGTGCTTCTGTGGGCTTCCGCTCCGTGCCTCCCCTCCCAACACTCTGTATTTTGCAGATTGCGGACCCATTCAGGTGTTGTTTCCGGTTTACAATACAGACATGAGCCTTAACACTAACCACCCTTGACCAGCCCTTAATAAGGGTGTACTAATGTCAGTCTTAAAAGGCTGAGACGGAAATACCCCCTTAAAGAGTCTTTCTATTCTGTAAATTTCCTGAGAACAGAAGAAGTAAATGTTGTAAATAAACTAAAAGATGTGCCAGAAATAGTAGTCACGGATATCTATATATTTCTGATAAAAAATATCTCTTGTATTTCTGCCCCTCATGTTTACATTAATATTCTATTCAATATTTCAGCTATGTATGGTTTGTACCTATCACTTACTTCAGCGGATCTAGTGCCCTGAATACTTACTGGCTTAATGGACGGGATGGTAAGTATATGAACTTGACTCACGTAGAAAGCAGTGTGTAATTTCACGTGTTTTGCAGTACATTGTTATTAGGACTATATGGATTTTGTTAAGACTGTACGACTGTACCATAGTAAATGAAAAGTGATGAACCTATTTAGAGTTCTCTGGGAAATAAAGAAAATGAAACTGAAAATTAAATTAAAAAATATATTACTAAAAATAAATTCACAAATACATTTACATGTTTCTTGTCTAGGGGGTAAATATTAGGTTAATTAAAATGGTCTCCATCACGCTAGTAAACATAATACCCATTAACCCCTTCAGTACCAAGCCACTTTTCACCTTAAATCCCAGGCCCGTTTTTGCAAACCATGTTTCACTTTTGTGGTAATAACTTTGAAAAGCTTTTTCTTATCTAAGCCATTCTGAGACTGTTTTCTGGTGACACATTGTACTTCATGACAGTGGTAAATTTGAGTCAATATGTTTTACCTTTATTTATTTAAAAAAAAATCCGAAATTAGAGAAAAGTTAGAAGCATTCACTATTTTCTAAATATGAATTTCTCTGCTTTTATGGCAGATAGTGATTAGAGTTGATCGAACGTGCTCGTAACTAGCACTGTACTGCTCGGATCCCCTGCGCTCCGCTGCGCAGCCATCCGGATCCATCCTCACCTGCCTGTAAGTCAATGGGCACGGATTCGTTTGGTATCACAAACTAGTGTGTGACACCAAATGGATCCGTCCTCCTCACCCGACTGTAAGTCAGTGGGGACAGATCCGTTTGGTATGACACACTCGTGTGTCATACCAAACGGATCCGCCGCCATTGACTTACAGTCAGGTGAGGACGGATCCGGATACGTTACGAGCACATTCGATCAACTCTAATAGTGATACATCACAAAATAGTTATTACTTTACATTTTCCATATGTCTACTTTTTGTTGCCATCCTTTTGAAAATGTCATTTAATTTTTTTAGGATGTTAGAACTAGAAGGCATAGAATTTTAGAACCTATTGTTTTTTAATTTTCAACAACATTTCCAAAACCATTTTTTTAAGCACAAATTAATTATAAAGTGATTTTGAGGGGCTTACATAATGGAAACCACCCATAAGTGAACCCATTTTAGAACTACATCCCTCAAATTATTTAAAACTGATGTTACAAACTTTTTCAACCCTTGAAGATTATAGGAAAATGGAGGTGAAATTATGTTAATCATTTTTTTCTTGCAACACATCAAGGGTTAACAGCAAAATAAACCTCAATATACATTACTCTAATTCTGCAGTTTACAGAAATATCCCATATGTGGTAGTAAACTGCTGTCAGGGCACATGGCAGTGGTCAGAAGGAAAGTAGCACCATATGGTTTTTGGAGGCACATTTTGCTAGAATTGTTTTTAGGCACCATTTTGTAGTTGAAGAGACCCTGACATACCCCCACAGTGAAAACCCTCAAAAAGTGACCCCATTTTGTAAACTAAACCCCTCAAAGAATATATTAAGGGGTGTACTGAGCACTTGAACCACATAAGCGTTTTACAAAATTTGGAAACACTTGACTGTGAAAATTAAAAGTTTCATTTCTCCCAATAAAATGATGCTTTAGCCCCACATTTTTCATTTTCACAAGGGGTAACCAGAGAAAAAGCACCCCTTAATTTGTTACCCATTTTCTCCTGAATACAGCAACACCCCATATGTGATGGTAAACTGCTGTGGGGACACATGGCAGGACTCAGAAAATCATAGCATCGTGTTGATTTATGATGCTATGTAACCCTTAGGGCTCATGCACACAAACGTATTTTCTTTCCGTGTCGTTTTTTTTTTTTTTTTAATGCGGACCGTATACGGAACCATGTCCTATTGTTGTCCGCATTACGGACAAGGATAGTACTGTTCTATTAGGGGGTCAGCTGTTCCGTTCCGCAAAGTACTGAATGCACACGGACTTCATCCGTATTTTTTTCGGATCCGTTTTTTGCATACCGCAAATTACATACGGTCGTATGCATGAACCTTTACAGTTCTGAAATGTATTACAGAACACTGACATAATGCTGTCAGTGTTACCGAATACAATCCAGAACTGTAAGGGTTACATAGCATCATAAATCAATATAATGCTATGTGACCCCATCAGTGCAGGAAGTTCAGGCCGGTTGCTGTGCTGCGAGTCCGCAGCGTGACACTCACTCATCTGAATAGGGCCTAAGAGTATGCACCAAACAACAAATTGGAAGTCATTCACAAAGACCGGCGTTATGCTGGCAGTAAAAGCTCTTAATTTATGACGAGGCTTAGACCTCATCTTAAATTAAGTGCACCGCCGGCAGTCCGTGTGCCTGAAGTAAATACTACTCTAGCCCCTTTTTTTTGCCTGTTTCCAGACATAAAAGATGGTAAATGTGTCAGGCCTGATATCCCGGCCCTGGCCATATCCCCATAGTTCACTCACCACTTCCAAGTAAGGACTGTGTAAAAATGCCTTTGCAACAAAATACTGCCATAAGGATGCTAAAAAAGTCGCAAAATAAGGTCTTCCAACTTTTTTTGCCTTATAACTGGCGTAGCGTCTATCGTATATGACCCCCATTGTGTTACTCCAATGGACCTAGAATTTACTGTCACCTACTCTAGTCACAGAAAGCAAGGACTAAAACTTAACCTTTAATAAATATACAGTAATATAAAAAGCTGAATAGCCAAAGCACAGACACTATGAGTGTGCAACCACAAACAAAACAATAGCGCTACATACAAAAACGACCCCAAAACAAAAAGAATGGAGGAAAAGAAGGCCCAGATACGGGAAACAGTGCCTTGGGAATATTGTCCCTGCATTCAATACTTATACTGATGCCTCAACCCAGGGACGAATCCGGAAGGTGGATGCTCCCTGGTCCCGTACCTAGCCTCTCTGTCCCTAAAATTACCCTAGTAGTCTCCCGACGCATTTGCCCTCTCAGAGGTTCATCAGAGGAAAAAAGTTCACTGGGTAAAATTTGAATATTATCTATATAGTAGGGAAATATTAAACCCAAATCAAGCATGATAGTAAATATATGAGGTAATCAGAGTGCCATAATTTAAAAAGTCAAATGTACATGATTATAGTTAAAAGAGGCGTGTTGAATATAAAACATGATTACATAAATTTAATTCATTCTCCAAACTGATTGATAATCCAAATTAGAGAAGATAATGGTAATTCCTAAAGTACAGATGATGGCCGTTAAAATATACTACAGAAAAATGATGTATACTACCACCGACACAGAGCACAGCCCAGCCGGGGTTCTGTCCTAACTTAATACCAAAACGTAACCAGAGTGTATTAGAACATACTTCAGAGCAAATGTAAACAGCGATATGGTCAGAAGACCACTTACAGATACCCTGACGTAATGGAAGCCTGTGTAGGTAGATGTCAAGCTGATGCACCCGGTCTGGTAGCGGTGGATGGATTCACGATGGTAAGGAGATAATTATGGCACTCTGATTACCTCATATATTTACTATCGTGCTTGATTTGGTTTCAATATTTCCCTACTATATAGATAATATTCAAATGTTACCCAGTGAACTTTTTCCCCCTGATGAACCTCTGGGAAGGGAAACGTGTCGGGAGACTACTAGGGTAATTTTAGGGACAGGGAGGCTAGGTACGGGACCAGGGAGCATCCGCCTTTAGGATTCGTCCCTGGGTTGAGGCATCAGTATAAGTATTGAATGCAGGGACAATACTCCCAAGGCGCTGTTTCCCGTATCTGAGACTTCTTTTCCTCACTTCTTTTTGTTTTTGGGGTCATTTTTGTATATAGCACTATTGTTTTGTTTGTGGTTAAGTTAAGTTTTAGTCCTTGCTTTCTGTGACTAGATTTGATTAACAGCAGGATTTGAGTATCTATTGTATACATTTCATATTTTTGATTGTGTTTACTGTCACCTACTGAGCATTATAGCTCAATGAGAATGATAATACGTACTTCATGTAATCTTTTCCTGTATTTCAGGCACCAACGAAGCCTTTAAAACTGCTGCTCAACCAAATAACTGGCTGCTTGCAAACATCAACGTGACTGGATATTACAGGGTTAACTATGATGACGTTAACTGGGACAGACTGATTAACCAGCTGAACACTGATCTGTCAGTGAGTATTGGTTATTGGTATTCAGGGGACATCATGAAACAAATCACATGAAGGACATAGAAAATAAGACTCTGTTCACACCATGCTTGTGGTGCATGATTGTATATGCCAAACCTAAAGCCGCAATATACAAGGCTGCGCTATGTATATTGTGCTCATTGACTCCCTGACCTGATAGCTTTTTTGAGAAGGCCCTCATAATGAAAACTGATTTCACTTTTCAAAATTGCAAACAACAACAAAAAGGTATAATGACATATACCACCTAAAAATAAGGCTACATGCACACAACCGGGCCGTGTTTTGCAGTCCGCAAATTGTGGATGCGCAAAACATGGATGCCACCAATGTGCATTCCGCAAAATGGACAGGAATAGGGCATGTTCTATTTTTTTGCGGGCCATGGAATGGAGCAACGGATGAGGACAGCATGCGCTGCAGCTCGGATGTGGACCCAAACAACGGTCGTGTGCATGAGGGCTAAGCCAAAAGGAGATGTGTATAAAATTCTGTAGATCCGTTATGCTTTCCCATAGGCTTCTATTATGACGGATCAAAACGGAATGCCTCTTAAAGGTGTCCGTTTTGATTTCCGTATTAGGGATTCCGTTTAAAGCTAGAACGGAATCCCTAACGGTGGTGTGAAAGAGCCCTTAGAAAGCCACAGTGGGAGGTTATTAAAGGGGTTGCTCAGGATAAGGCCAGTGGGAGGTTATTAAAGGGGTTGCTCAGAAACATATTTTTTTCCGTGTCCGTTCCTTTTTTATTTTATGTGGACCGTATACGGAACCATGTCCTGTTATTGTCCGCATTACGGACAAGGATAGTATTGTTCTATTAGGGGCCAGCTATTTTGTTCCGCAAAATGCAGAATGCACATGGACGTCATCTGTATTTTTTGTGGATCCGTTTTTGCGGACTGCAAAATACATACGATCGTGTGCATGAGGCCTAAGAAACACGTCTGCTCTTTTACTAAAACAGCACCATGCCTGTCCATAGGTCGTGTGCGGAGTTGCAATACCATACATAATCCATGGACCGGTGTGGTGCTGTTTTTGGAAGAAAGCAGTCATGTTTTTGTTATCCCGGACAACCCCTTTAACCCCTTCACCCCCAGCGCCGTACATGTACGGCGCTGGGGCGATGCGGGCACATGGCGCCCGCTCGCGGGTGCGGCGGGCGTCATGGCCGACAAGTCTCTGCTGTTTCTAACAGCAGAGACTTGCCGCTACCTACTATATCGGCGGCGTCTTCCGGGTTGACTAGATGCCGTGATCACACGTGATCACGGCATCTAGTTGCGGCTAAACCCGGAAGCGTTCGCTTCCGGGTGGTGTACAGACACCCCGTGTGGCCAATCGGGGTGTCTGTACACCATATGAAAACTGTAATCCTCGCTTGTGAGGATTACAGTTTTCAAAGTGCAATTCTTATTCTGGCCACTAGATGGCAGGCCAGGATAAGAAATGAGCAATTCATGTCTTTCTGAGTCTATAAAACCCAGAATTGCTCATAAAGAAAAAAAAAAAAAGCCACAATATATAAGCCCATATTTGAGCTTTCTAATAGTAAAAAAAAAATTTAAAAAAAAAGTTAAAAAATATATAAAAAATAAAAAAGATGTAAAAGTTCAAATCACCCCCCTTTCCGTATAAGTAAAAAATAAATACCTAAATAACAATAAATATAGACATCATGGGTATCATCGTGACCGAAAACGCCCGTACTTTTAAAATATAAAAAAAAAAATTCCAATACAGCGAATTGTGTGGCGGAAAAAAGCGTCCAAATGGCGATTTGCCGTTTTTTGTCGCTTTTTTTTTCTAAAAAAAATTAAATAAAAAGTGATCAAAAAGTCATACACACCCCAGAATGGTATCAATAAAAACTTCAGATCGTCCCGCAAAAAATGAGCCCCCATACAGCTCTGTACACATAAATACCAAAAAGTTATAGGGGTCAAGATTTGACAAGGAAAAAAAAAAAAAAAAAAAGGGCAACTTTCTAATTATTTTATCACTATGAAAACGCAGGAAAAACTATACATATTAGGTATTGCCGGATTCGTACTGACCAGTAGAATGAAAGTAACGGATCAGTTTTAATGCACATCGAACGCTGTAAATAAGAAACCCGTAGAACTGTAGCGGAATAGCGTTTTCTTTGCAATTTCACCCGGTTTGGAATTTTTTTCCCGCTTCCCACTACACTGTATGCAATAATAAATGGTGGCGTTGGAAAGTACAACTTGTCCCGCAAAAAACAAGCCCTCATACAGCTATGTGAACAGAAAAATAAAAGAGTTATGGCTGTTTGAAGGCAGGGAGCGCAAAACGAAAATGCAGAACCGAAAAAAGCTCCGGGGGTGAAGGGGTTAAAGGGGTCAAATTTCTTTACTATATTCTATAATGTTGGTAAGACCCAGGCCTTGTTCACATTTCCATGTCCGTTTCACATCCGTGAAAATAATCAGTCTGTGTTACAGTACATCCATGAAGTTGTCCGAGAAGCATCCGTGTTTGGTCCATGTGTCAGTTTTTTACCCTCCGTGCGTCATCTGTATTCCACAGATGCTGCTCAGCTAAAAATTAATTTCCAGAGCATCTCTTACCAGTGGTCAGTCAAAAACAGATGCAACACGGATGCCATCCATGTTGTATCTGTGATTTTTATGGACCCATAGACTTCAATGGCCATGTTTGGTCAACATCAAGGACCAAAGTAGTTCACGTCTCCATGATTTTTTCACTGACCTATGGTCAGTAAAATAAAATTGATGTGTGAACAGGCACATTGAAATAAAGTCAGTGAAAAACAGAAATGTGACCAAGGCCTCATATATTACATTTTAGCCCTGGGTAAAGAATTCAGTTGGGCATGCAACATGTGGTCATGCAGAATACTCCTTTTTACTTTTTAGTATGGGGGGGGGGGGGTGGATTACCAGTTACTTACCATCAAACTCGTTTTGTTTTGCAGCGCATTCCTGTTATCAACCGAGCTCAAATCATTGATGATGCATTTAATTTAGCCAGGTGAGCATAAAGGTCTCCGAATACTAGCGACCTCTAGAATAGTGTCATTTTGTACTTTGAAATCATGAAAAACTGACTCCATGTCTAAGGCCTCATTCACACGTCAGTGTTGGGGTCAGTGATTTTCATCAGTGATTGTGAGCCAAAACCAGGATTGGAGCCTCCACAGACGTAAGGTATAAGGCCTCATTCACACAACCGTATGAATGGGGCCATATCTATTCCGCAATATTGCGGAATAGATGCGGCCCCATTCACCTCTATGGGAGCGCACAGCCGCATAAAAAGATAAAACATGTCCTATACTTGTCCGCATGAGCGGACAAGTATAGGCATTTTGAATGGGGCGCCCGGCCGTGTGTTCCACTGCGGAACACACACCGGGCGGCAGCTGTAGTATTGCGGGTCCGCATTATTGCGGACCCACAATAATACGGCCGTCTGAATGGGGCCTAAGGGAAAGATCTGCACCTGTTCTGTGTTTAGAGCCGCGCCTGGTCGTGGCTCAAAACCACTGATGGAAATCACTGACCGAAAACTGACATGTGAATGATGCATAAGGGTTGTTTCACACCAGCGAATCCATTGAAGGAATCATACTCCGTGTGTGAGCGTGATCCTTCGTTCTGGACAGGAGTGCACTGCATTTTACTGATTTATAATGCCATGTGTCTCTGTCTGACCTTACTTCTACAGGATTAGGCCTCTTTCACACGACAGTATTTTTTGCGAGCTCCGATCCGCATTTTTTGCGGATAGGATGCGGACCTATTCATTTCTATGGGTCCGCAAAAAATACTGACAGCACACTGTGTGCTGTCCGCATCCGTATGTCCGTTCCGTAGCCCCACAAAAAAAATAGAACATGTCCTTTTCTTGTCCGTATTATGGACAAGAATAGTACTGTTCTATTAGGGGCCAGCTGTTCTGTTCCGCAAAATACGGAATGCACACGGATGCCATAGTTTTTTTTTGCGGATCCGCAATTTGCGGACCGTAAAACACAACGTTCGTGTGAAACTAGCCTTAGGCCCCATTCATACGTCCTGATTTTTCATCCACATTCTATCTGCGTCCATTCCGCAATTTCGGACGTTTTTTGCAGATAGTATGCGGATCCATTCATTTCAATGGGTCCCGAAAAAATGCGGACATTGCACCGTATGTTGTCCGCATCCGTTTCTCCGTTCCATTCCGTTTTGCGGATCCGCAAACAGAAATCCTCCTGTCCTACTTTTCCTCCGATTTTGTGGTCCGTAGTCCAATGAAAGTCTATGGATCCGCAAAAATGCGGATGACATGCGGAAAGGCATCCGCATGTCATCTGCATTTGCAGATTCCGTTCCAGGAGGGTAGAGAAAAAAAAAAAAGATTTGATTCCTCCTTCCGTTTTTTGCGGATTCGCAAAAAACGGATGACATACTTTCCATTTTTTGCGGAAAAACTAAACCAATGTGCTTGAAAAACAGAGTTTTTTGCGGAACAACGGATCCGCAAAAACTGACCATTTTCCAGGATGTGCACAAATACGGACGTCTGAATCCGCAAAAAACGGAAGGAGTAGTCAAATCTTTTTTTTTTCTTTTTTTTCTACCCTCCTGGAACGGAATCCGCAAATGCCGATTACATGCGGATGGCTTTCCGCATGTCTTCCGCATTTACGGACGTCCCATAGACTTGTATTGGGCTACGGACCGCAAAATCGGAGGAAAAGTAGGACAGGAGGATTTCTGTTTGCAGATCCGCAAAACAGAACGGAGAAACGGATGCGGACAACATACGGTGCAATGTCCTCATTTTTTCGGGACCCATTGAAATGAATGGATCCGCATACTATCCGCAAAAAACGTTCGAAATTGCAGAACGGACGCGGATACGATGCGGATGAAAAATCAGGACGTGTGAATGGGCCCTTATACTGACATTTGGGCTGTGTGAAACAGCCCAAATAGCAGAACATCAGAGGGAGCAATACCATGCAATGGTGGTGCATCCCTCGAAGATGAGTGGGTGGTACACCATTTTACATCATGTGCACACAATCCTCCTCCAGTCAAGTGGCAGCTTTTTAATATCTCACTCTCTCTACCTTACTTGCTACTTGTAGAATAACAGGCCGAACTGGATGGACAGATGTATTTTTTCGGCCTTATAAACTGTTACTATGTTACTATGTTACTTTTTTTTATTATAATAAAAATTAATTTATAAACTTTACAACTTTACTTGGCTCAATTTGCTCTGGTGCTCATGGATTCCATTTTTACTGGATCCATGACGAAATATGATTTAGAACCAGATGTAAATAGAGACCAGATTTCATTGAATCATGATGCCAGTATGAACAGAGCTTGACCTAATATATTACTTTTACAACATGTACGGTAATGAAGTTCCTAATACTGTATTAACGCTGTTATTTATTGCATTTCAGAGCTCAGATAATAAGTACTACGAGAGCACTTGAAACAACAAAGTTTCTATCCAAGGATGTGGAGTATATGCCATGGCAGGCAGCTCTCAGCAGTCTCAGTTACTTTACACAGATGTTTGATCGCACAGATGTGTATGGACCAATGAAGGTAAAATACCAGGGTGGAATTTATAATAAGGGTAATATTTGAGGTCAGTGGGGGTCATTTACGATGGGTGCTACATCAGTTTCTGGTATAAAAAAAAAAGTTGCAAGAACTCATTTTGTGCAACCAAATTTTTTTGCACCAAACACTGACTGTGGGAAAATGGCCTAACAATATAAGATAACGAATATAGAATGTTATATAAAAGCTACCAATTTCTCCAACAGGCGTACATGAAGAATCAGGTTGCACCGCTCTTTGATTATTTTAAACAATTGACAAATAATTGGAGTAACAGACCTGCAACTTTAACAGAACAGTAAGTACCACATACTGTGTATGAACAGTTTTAACCTCTAAACAAATTTCATTTTTAGTTTTGATTTTTTACTTTTTTTTGTCTTTTACATTTATATAGCCTCATGAGGACTTGTTTTTTTGCCATACAAAATGTATTTTGTAATGGGACCATTTAATATTCCACAAGTTGCATTGGGAAGCTGGAAAAAAATGTTAGTGTGATGGAATAAAAAAAAAATACAACTGCACCATTGTTTTACGGGCTTCATTTTGCTGGCATTCTCTGTGCAGATAACGCATAGCCCTACTTCTATGAATCAGTATGATTACAGTGATGCCAAATTCATATTTTTTTGTTATGTTATAATACTTGAAAATAAACGAAAAACTTCCTTGCACTGCCATATTCTGCCACCTATAACTTCTGTATATTTCCGTCTACGGATCTGTAGTTTTTCTTGATACCGTTTTAATGTACTGTATATATGACATTTGATCACTTTTTGGGGGAGGCTTATGTCTTAGATCACTTAGACCATAGACTGCAATGGTTTACCACCGTATTGTTCCCTCACTCATTCACCAGGAAGAGCTTGCTTCTGGTTACATGTCTACAATTGGAGTCATCCACTGGCTATGGTGCCCACTCAGCTCTTGAGCGGGTACCATCTTTAAAGAGCAATCATCCACTATATATGTAAGGGGTTGTTCACATATCAGTTATTTGATCAGTTATTTCCATCAGTTATTGTGAGCCAAAACCAGGTGCGGGTCAAAAACACTGAACAGGTGCAGATCTTTTCATTATATCTGATCTCTGTTTAGTGTCCACTCCTGGTTTTGGCTCACAATAACTGATGGAAATAACTGATCAAATAACTGATATGTGAACAACCCCTTAAGCAGATTTTGGGAAGGTGTTTGCAAGGTTTTCAGTGGATGGCATATCACTAGCTTATGGCACCCCTTAATGATTGGTGGGGTTGGTCCAACTGCTGCAAACCCTCACAATTCTGAAAACAAAGACCACAGTGCTGGTTTATCACTTCAGTACCTTGAAGATTGGTCCTAGAACAGAGGTGCTACCCTCAAAGGGCATGAAATGAGACAAAAAAGTGGAAAGAGCAGTAAATATACATTGAATTGGGCAAGAACTGTTATTTAGCTCATTATTTTATTATTTATTCTATATATTGTAGATAATTAAGGTATTTAAATATCAACTTTATACTTAAAGCTGCAGTTCTATGAATTGGAGACATACGATCTTAAATATATTTTATGTGTCTTTCTATTTATTCTATTATTTTGTTTACAGATACAATGAAATTAATGCAGTCAGTATGGCTTGTAGCTATGGAATTGCAGAATGTGGAGAACTGGCCACCAGACTCTTCAATGAGTGGAAAAATTCAAAGGTCAATGGGTATGTGTTCAAAAATACTGTAATATTGCACTTACACTGACATAGTGATACAGTATCTTCCAGTTATTCAATCCATATATCTGAAATATGGAAAGCTTTACAATTGAGTTTGGTGCATTCAGTGTAAATGCTAAGCAATGTGGATTCATAACAATCCAATAAAACTGCCAATCAGTGGTTCAGATTTCATCAAAGTTAAGCTTTACGCAAGACATACTCAGCCATTTACTATACAGTGAATGTTAAAGGTCGGCCTTCAGCTTATTATGTTGACTTTGACATGTTGAGGGGGCAGGAACAACGTGCCTCCCTTTCGCCTCTTGTCAGACCATGATGACCGGTCGCTTCCTGCCTAAGACTGGATTCACACACACATTGGCCCAGGCTTAGCCAGGCAGTCTAGACCTGCACCAGATTTATCACATTTTTCTATGACTCTATGACTCTATCCCAACCTTTCCTATGAAGGCCCATGCCTTTGTGGAGCATGTCTTAAGAAAAGTGTAGAAACCTTAACTGTGTCAAATTGCACAATTTTGTGCCACTTTCTAGACAGACATATTAATAAATCTGGGATATTCTCCTTGTAGTCAATAGAAAATTATGGAAAAGTCTTTATACACAGCATTTTTGGCTTTTTTTCCAAAATACAATGTCCTGGGTTATGGCATTCTTTCAAAAGTTTTTTTTACCCCCATAGGATTCTCTATATAAGAATAAACACAAGAAAAAAATATGTACAAAATGTTACAAAATAAATGATGGTACAGAAAAATGCTTGAAATAAATGGCATGTTTTAAAACCATTGTGATGTTTAGAAAATGATGACCCAGCAGTTAAAACCACAACAAAAACATAACACCTTATGCGTTTTAAGTAGACAAATCACTCAAAGCACCTAATAGTGGTTTGTCTGCTTGAAACGCGTAAGAGTTATGTTTTTCTATTTACTTGTCTTGGATTTTGACTTGTTGGCAATAAATTATTTTTAAAGGAAAATACATGTCAAAGGAAAATAGCCATAGCAACCAGCACCTGCGCTCTGGGATGTGCTGACTAAAATTTCTCTTTTTTTCTTAATAAATTATTTTTGGTTTTAACTGCTGGGCTGTTGTGTTCTACATGGTAAATTTAATTGCTTGACAATACAATAATGATGCTCAGTTATGTTATTATGTTTGTCTATGTGAACAGAATTCATCCAAATCTGAGGTCCACAATCTACTGCAATGCCATAGCTCGTGGGGGAGAAGACGAGTGGAATTTCTTATGGGAACAGTTCAGAAACACCACTAATGCGCAAGAGGCTGACAAAATTCGGGCAGGGCTGGCATGCAGTAGGGAACCCTGGATCCTGAATAGGTAAACTGAGTTGGAAAGACAATACCTAATTATCTACTCTACTGTACTCACTAACATTTGCATTCACAATATCTAGTCAATCCTTGGTAGTCTTGTTTCTGATATTCTAAAGCCACCTGCTGCCTGAGCTATGATAAAGTGTAAACTTCAAAATTCAATACAATTATAAGATTTAAAGTGTAAGCATCTTTCTTTTTTTTTTGTAATGTGTAGGGGCAGTGATACTGACAATTTTTGTAATATACTTTAATTAATGAAATTGTGCATTTCTATTAGAAAACAAACTCTAAAGTGGGCCACTTTGAGTCTTACAGTAGCAACGCTCCCTGTATTCTGTTACACAGTCAGTGTTAGTCTCTACACTTAAAACAGAAGACAGGGAGCGTTAGAGATATTTTTCTAATACAAATGTACTATTTGAGTAATTAAAGTATATTACAAAAAATGGTCAGTATCACTGTCCCTACACATTGCAAAAAAAAAAAAAAAGATAGTTACACGTTAAAACTAGGAAACGGTCTATTTGGATGGCTGTAATGGCATTTCCTGTACCCTATGTTTTATTTAAACAGAGAGCAGGTCAAGGGAGTTACATGCACCAGAACATTCAATCCAGATGTCTTTGTTGGCACTGTCTTTCGTTCCATTAAATAAACTTCTTAAAGGGCATCTGTCAGCAGATTTGTACCTATGAAACTGGCTGACCTGTTACATGTGCGCTTAGCAGCTGAAGACATCTGTGTTGGACCCATGTTCACATGTGCCCGCATTGCTGAGAAAAATGATGTTTTACTGTATGCAAATGAGTCTCTAGGAGCAATGGGGGCGTTGCTGTTACACCTACAGGCTCTGCTCTCTCTGAAACTGCCGTGTCCTCTGCACTTTAATTGACAGGACCAGGTGTGATGACGTTTTCACCTCCTGGCCCTGTCAATCAAAGTGCAGAGGGTGCGGCAGTTGTAGAATAAGCACAACCGCTAGGAGTAATGGCAATGCCCCTGTTGCTCCTAGAGGCTCATTTGCATATATTAAAACATCATTTTTCTCAGTAATGCAGGCACATATGAACATGAGACCAACACGGATGCCTTGAACTGCCAAGCACACATGTAACAGGTCAGCCATAGGTACAAATCTGCTGACAGATGCCCTTTAAAGAGAACCTGTCATAGCTCCTGACATGTCTGTTGTAGCTTCTTGCATTGTCCATGTAATCATTTTAAAGCATGTTTTCTTATGACTCCATGTTGTGCTATTCCTCTACTATTCTCATTAGAAGTTAATGGATAAAGGTACAGATGGGTGTTGCCAGTTGGGATTATGTCCCTGTACAGTCTGACTCTATCCATTCAGTGCTGCCAGTGTCAGACTTTGCAGGGACACACTCCCAACTGGTAACTCACATCTGTACCTTTATCCATAAAGGTCTAGCAGAAATA
Organism: Rhinella marina; assembly: GCA_900303285.1. Classification (NCBI taxonomy): domain Eukaryota; kingdom Metazoa; phylum Chordata; class Amphibia; order Anura; family Bufonidae; genus Rhinella; species Rhinella marina. The sequence continues at coordinate 95,909 of ONZH01011277.1, forward strand.
AGAGAAAAGTGGTACAACATGGAGTCATAAGAAAACAATGCAAGAAGATAGTCAAACTACCCTACCTTTTTAAGTAGGTAGGGTAGTTTAAACAAAGTAACTTTAGTGCTAAAGGTATAGACAATACAATGTGACTTTCCAAGAATACCAAAGAAAGGTAAATAAATAAATAAAAGAGAACTTCTTAGTTCTCCTGACATTGTGCCACACCTCTGGAAATGTAGAAATAATTTGCAAATTGGGCGTGATCATCTCCCTTGTCCATGTGGTGTCACTTCACAGTCTGAAACTGTCAGCACTGATTGGACAGTGTCATAGGGACTAGTAACACCCAGTTTTCAAGTTATGCTTACCTTTCCAGGAGGAATATTTCCCTAAACAGAAATGCTAGAGGAAATGGTCTTCTTAAAGAACCAGGAAGACCTATGGACAGTACACAGTTGGTTAAATAACACACTGAAGTATACATGAAACACATTATATCTGTTATCAAGATGTGATTTCTTCTTATTAGTTCCTACCTCTTTCAATTAACAGACTACTGGAGTTTTCCTTGGACTCAACGAAAATCCGTAGGCAAGATACGGTCAGCACAATCACCAATGTTGCTAATAATGTCATAGGCCAGAGTCTTGCCTGGGACTTTGTCAGAGCCAATTGGGTGCAACTCCGACATCAGTAAGTACCTGCATTTTCTGCAGGGACATATCAGGTCATTCTGATGCAATATCTAACATGTTTATTCATTGTATTTTCTTTGGTAGATTTGGAGATTCTTCTTTCTCCTTTGGCAACCTCATTACTGGAACCACTAGAAGATTCTCCACAGATTTTGACCTGAACCAAGTAAGTAAGATTATTTGAATTGTGTCATGATACAAGGTTAGTTGACTTCATGACGCAGCAGGACCTAATGGTATATGATGGAGACAGCACAAGTGCAAAATACTGATAAACATCCACCCAACCACCTTCCATCTATAAAGGGGGTCGGTGTTAAAGGCTATGGACACCTTTGTGGGCATTTTCTTTTATTATTGCATTCTACTTATTTTTTTTCAATTATTCTTTATAAAAAGTTTCAGCCACTTTTCCAGTATAACAGTGTAATCTGTAGTTGCAGTGCAGCAGGGTTCTGTGTCTACACTGAATCCCGTCATCTGACGTCTCATGTGAATCCCCTATCCAGGATCTCCTGAAGCTCATAAACACTTATTCTTAAACACATATTCTTATCAGTGTGTCAAGAAATGAACCGTAATGGATATTTATAAACTGTCAAGAGTTTAAAGAACAGGCGGAGTCTGTAGATGTACTCTCAATAAACCCCTGTAGTACATGAACTGCTGGAAGTTTTTAATAAAGACCGATTTAAAAAATGAATTCTAGCCCAAAATGAGTAGAATGCAATAATAATAAAAAAAATAAGGTAAGGCTTCTATAAGGTGCCAGTCCCACCGAGACTCGCATACTATTAGATCAGGAAGGCTTATCCATGAGCCATATCATTTTGAAGAAGGAGGTGTATTTTCCATGTAGGTTCTTTAGGGAAGATTTATCATTAGGGGAGTCTGTGTTGCCATGATTTGTACCAAATGTATCAAATGTTGCACAATGTTTAATAGGTGTGGTTCATCTTTAAAGTGGTTTTACAGTGCTACAATATTGATGACCTATCATAGGTCATAAATATCAGATCAGCTGTTTGAAGAGATGGCAGCACTCGTGCCAAGGCTGGTTCCTCTTCAAAATTACCTTTGCAATTGCCATCGTGCGCCATCTTTTGTAGAGGCAGGACAGTGTAATTACACGTAGTCTGTCCTATGAAAGTCAATGCGATGATCGCTTGTAATTACACTGCACCACCGCAGCAAAGGAGGCATCACGCAGGTAATTTTGAGCAGGAAGTGGCGCATTACTTTTCAAACAGCTGATCAGCAGGGGTGCCAAAAGCAGGACCCCCACCAATCTATTGATGACCTGTCCTGAATATAGGTCATCAATATTGTAGTGCTGCACAACCCCTATAGCACTTCTGTGTTAAGAAGTTACTCCAATTTCTATGCCACCCCTTTACTGGAGTAAGATTGCAACAATGTTTGTAACTTTTTAAAAAGTCCGAGTTAATAAATATGGAATTAAACTAATTAACATAGCCAACCACACAAACTTCTCGCCCATTTTTAAAAACTGGAGCCAGTGATGTAAAAATGTAAAAAGCCCCATTTTATGACTTTTTGAAGCCAGTATTCTGAAGTGAAGTGCCTGACAAATGCCCCCCCCCTCCGTCATCACCACCACCATGGCCTAGTTGCCACTTAGAGTTTCCAAACCCATATTAAGCGTATCAGTTTATTGTTAGCTAGAGACCACATTAGATCATGAAATCCAGCTTATATTTGTGTAAATTCTCTAATTTATTTCCATCACACTCTCTTACCAGATTAACCAGTTTAAAGAAGACAATAAAGAAGTCGGTTTCGGCACAGGCGCTCGTGCTCTGGACCAGGCCATAGAAAGGACAGAAGCAAATGTCAGATGGGTAAATCAGAATAAAGCTGTTGTAAAGGAATGGTTTGAGGCTGCAGCAAAACCTTAAAGGACATATGAAAATCTCTACAGTGTAAGAACAAGTTTACAAACCACATGTGCCTCCTGTAAAAACAACTTGCAGATCGTGGGTCTCCACAGAGGAAAATAGAAAGCGATACTACAGAGATATATGTTCTGATATGATTTCTTCTGCTAGATTACTTTTCATCAGGTTTCTATGAATCTCATTTTTGAATGGACTGAGAAACCCATATTTTCTAACATTTCTTCCCCTTTCCATATATGTGTGCTTAGATTCCCAAGATTTTTTTATATAGACAATGAGGAACTCCCATCTGCTCAGGGTTTAAATGTCCAGGTCATGCATTGCCTGGTGTACCAGACTTCCGATCAAGTTTATTCTGATCCCAGAGAACCTTACAGGTTAGAAAATGTGGGATGAGCCTAAGAGATGTAAATTTTCCTATAAGCAAAGCTAAAGTACTTTTATTTATATAAACCACTGTAAAAACCTGCTTTTTTGTTTTTAATTTCAGAAAATAAAAATTTATTTGTCAAATTTGTGTCTCTTTGCATTAATTTAAAAATTTTCTTATTATTATTACAGTATTATGATTTTACCCAAAAAGACCGCTTTTGGCAAAGGATACAAAAGGAAGGAAAATTGTAGAGGAAATTGTAAACACTTACTGCTTTGGCTTAAATACTGCTTCAAAAACTGGATTTAAAAATCCAGCCTTATTTTTTTAGCCAAGCACAGGATTAGATAAAAAATAGAGGAGCCAAATATGTATATTTAATTTGCTTTTCCCTCCTTTTGAATCCTGGATTTGACTAAAACATTAACACCACAAACTGCATGAATAACTCCATATGTAAATGCAGCATGCAGGACCCCCACATGCAAGGAAAGAGACAACAGATGGGGCTTTCAGACAAGAATGTTTCTGTTTGCTTCAGTGAGGCTTAAAGGGATATTCCGGTTATTATCCACAGTATAGGGGATAACTATTAAATCGGCAGCAGTCCTACTGCTGGGACCCCACTGACAGGGGCGGACTGGCTATAGACCCCGTAGGGAAATTTCCCCATGGGCCGATGCCTGGGGGTTGCTTGTACCTTCTTCACGGCCACCAGCCAGATAAACAACAATCTGATGCTCTCACCATTAATTAATGCAAGGAGCATCAAATACTTATTAACCTGGCTAGCATCTGTAGGCGCCCTCCCAAATTCAACTGTGTCCTCAAGATGATGATTGAGCTGAATACTGGCTTGAGGGTGGTAGTATTATGTTCTCCATCTGCACTGTTATATTTGATTCTGTTGAAGCAGCATTTTGTGCTGCACTGTTATATTTGATTCTGTTTAAGCAGCATTTTGTGCTGCACTGTAGTCTTTAGTTCTGCAGAGGCAGTATATTGTGCTGCACTGTGGTATTGCTGCCCTGTCTACTTCTGTTGTCCCTGCCTACTTGTGTTCACCTTCTACCTTCAGTCACTTTGAACCTGCCTACAACATGGGACCACTTTTATATTTTTTTCTAGGGCCACTTTGAGTTCCCAGTCTGCCCCTGCCCACTGAACATGAGAATCAGAACCCCGTACCCCATTAAGCCCCCAAAATGCATGCCGCTGTTTCAATGGAAGGTCCAGAGCAGGGGCGTTGCTAGGCTAAAACATTCGGGACCTGGGCCCCTCATGTTTTCTTCCAGGCCCGAATGTCCTGCCTGCCTATTAGATATAACTGTATTGCCATCCTCAGGACGGCAATACAATTGAATCTAATGCACTGGAAAAGCCCAAGGACCTGTGATGACATCACAGTCCATGTGACCAGTGCAATAGGATGTTGATGAGAAGGACCTGCGATGATGTCACTGTCATGTGACCAGTGCAGGAGTGGATAGCGCTGAGGAGTGAAGAGAAGTTGGGGAAGAAGCTGTGATCTGAGAAGTCTGCAGCATGAGAAGAGGTAAGTGAGAGGGAGAGCAATGCTGGGAGTTGTGGTTATTAGGGCTGAAGGAAGGGGTGTTATTTACATGGGACTGTATGTTGGAGTGGGAGGGGGTGATGTTATTTAAATGGGACTGAATGTTGGAGGTGGCAGGGGCATGGTGATGTTTAAATGGGACTGTACTTTGGAGAAATGGTGTCATGTCATTTACATGGGACAGCAAAGGTAGGGAAAATATTATTATTTACATGGGGCTGTATGGTGGAGGGGCTGAGGACTTTCTGAGGGCACTACAGGGAGGAGTATAAATAATGGGGGCACTTCAGGCAGAGCATTATAACAGTAGAGGGCAATAAAAATACTGGCAGCACTGCAGGGGGGACTGTAGAGGTATTATAAATCCAGGGGACATTAGGCATTCTTATTACTACTGGGGGCTCTATAGGGGGGACTTATGGATCCGCCTTATTTCTACTAAGAGCACTATGGGCGCCTTATTACTACTGAGGGGTCTGTAGAGAACGTTATTACCACTTGGGGAACAATAGGGGGGCCTTATTTCTACTGGGGGCTCTATGAGGGCATTATTAATACTGGAGGGCTCTTCTACTAATGGGGGCACTGTTGGGGAGCATTATCACTGCTGGGGGCACTGTAGGGGGCAGTATTACTAATGAGGGCATTCTAGAAGGGAATTACAATTGGTGGGACTTTGAGGAGCTCTATGGGGACACTCATGTTTCTTCAGGACAGTAATTAGTGGTATTGGGGAGCACAGTGAGCAGCAGGATAACACAGTTAGGCTACATGCACACGACGGACATTTTTACCGGATGTTTTATTCACTGATGCCTTTCTGAGAAATGGACGTTAAAAACAGACCCATTCAATTGTATGGGGGGCAGTCGGTCAGTTAAAAACGCACAAGACAGAACATGTTCTATTTTTTGACATCCGTTTTTCACTGACCATCAAAAACTACCGTGTGAATAACCCCATAGACTACCATTGGTCTTAAAACAGACGTGTGAGGGCCGTTGAAAAAAACGTCCATGACATGTCCGTTTTTCACTGTCATGTGCATGTAGCCTTAGGACTCCAGATTAGGGATGAAAGAAAAGTGAGGAAGCTAAGATGTCTGTGTGTCACACTCTGCAGAGACGGGCGGCTGAGAGAAGTTGTCCGGACCGAATGTAGAAGATAATGACAGAAAAGATCTACATCAGAGGAGACGTCACAAGGAGGCCCTGGATGTGACAGGTATGTGCGGCTCTATAGCAAGTACAGGAAAGTGTAGTGTGTGGGGGGCAGGTGGTCGACTTAGACAACTGGGCCATATTCATTGGGGCTGGGGCCCCGGATCTTTTGATACCCTAGCAACGCCCCTGGTCCAGAGATAGCCAAGCTCAGCTACTGAAACAATAAATCTATATGGGATAAGGGAAAGCAGTAGCCATCACTCATCCCCATACAGTGAAGGTGATCGCTGTATGTAAATGCAGCTCTTCAATTTCACTGATGAGCAGGCAGTTTCTGGGAAGGAACAGTCCCCAATAATTGTCTGCTCCATTAGGCTGTCAACATCCATCTTCAGTGCGACTCAGCACTTCCATTTCAATATGTCTGGTCAACCAAACCATGAATTTTGTAAGGACCTGGTGAAATTGGTCATGGTGCAGATGATTTTCCACTAGAGCTTGTCCGATAAAATCCAGGAACTGGTGTTTTCACCTTCCAAGGCAAGAAGGTCTGATTTTCTGAACATATAACAGTCAGTTATCAGGCTCAGTGAGAGCCTCTGGCAGAAAAGCATGGTTTGTCTGGGCACCATTTTAGCAGGATGATTAGGGCTACAGAAGTCCCCATATTTGCTTGGTGTTTTAGTTAAAAAGTTCAGGGTAAAAGACAGAAAATGCACAAAAATGCAGTTCATCAAAAGAACAGGGCTGCTAAACTATTATCTTTCAAAATATGGGGGGAGTGAGTGTTGAAGTCACAGTTGGTTTTGTTGGGGCAAACCCCCTTCTCTATGATTGCCGTGGTCCTGATTCAATGAAGATGAGCGCTCAGAGAATTGACACATGCACCTTGGATGAATCAGATTCTCTCCTTCATTCCGGTTTATTTTACATACGTATACATCTTATAACACTACAGATAATCATAGACAAATCTGGCCCACCACCAAGGGGGTGGGAATCAGAACTAATGATTTGATTGGTTATTCATAAAAGGTAATATTTCCACTCTATACTAACAAGGTTCTACTAATTAGAAAGTTTCTTATCTCAGAGCTGACATTCTTCAGCTGTAAATCCTGAAGCTACCAGAATAAGAGAAAACAAAACGTAACCCTCCTGAGCATCAAACTCTGATAAGAAGGATGAGAAAATGAGGGGGAGCGAGACAGCGAGCGAGCTGCTTACTTCGGCCTTGTAACTATCTTATACACAGAAAACTCCCCACATTCTCACAGCTGCTCAGTAATTTTCCACATATGCACAAGATGGAGGACATTTTACATACAAAATGGATTCTTATCACTCACAATTCCCCCATTTTGAGATATCTTGGAACTGACATCCTAACCCAGAGGTACTTCAGTTGGGATAGGCCCAACCGCCAGCCGGAGGCCAGATTCCCTCCCAGGTATCGATGCAGTTCCCAAGACTTCTCAATAATCCTGGTAGTTTCTCCTTGTGGTACAGAACCTGTTGGCACACATAAATATCAGCTTAATCACAGCATATACCACTATTATAATCAATACTACTTGCATTATTGTTTGTAAAATTCCCACCAACCACCCACCGACAGATCTGAACCAGTTAGTGGGATTTAGAAATGAGAAAGTGTCTCCTCATCATGAATAAGTTCTTTAAAAGTCAGAGGGATTGCTAGATAAGGCACAGTTCTTGAACCCACAGGACTGTGAGTACAGATCCAACAGTCCTGAATTTTTTTCTCAGTGTCATTGACTCCTCTAAACAGCACCTGGTGATGTCAGTGCATTGTCCCAATCATCCTTCAGTTGTTGGTCAGGGCCGCTGTTCCCAGGATTAGGGCGGCCATCAGCAGGAGGAGCCTCATTCTTGGGCATCGGAACTTTCTTGCAATGAGAAGCGTGTATCCAGCCCTCAGCCTTTACTGCTGTATGAGTAGTCAGCAGGACTTGGAAAGGACCATCAAATCTAGGATCCAGGCCTTTTCTCACATGTCTTTTTATCACCACCAGTCTCCTGGTTGCAGACTATGTGTTCCTTCTACTGAATCTGGAAGGGAAGCAGACACTTGTTTATGGGAGTTTTCAAGCCTCTTTGTGAGGGCCACACATAGCTTGTTAGGCTATCATTGTTCATTTACAACCAGTTGTGGAAAATACAGTCCTAATCTGGGGAACCCCTGTCTGATTCAATAACTTCAGGGACACCATACCTGCACACTAGCTCACTGACCAGCTTCTCTGCTGTGTTCTTTGCATTTGCCTTTGTTACTGGGAAGGCTTCTGGCCACCCTGAAAAGAGATCAACACACACAAGGACAAGCTCATATACTCCTACCTTAGGCAGTTGTATATAGTCTATCTGCAGTCTCTGGAACGGGTAAAGTGACCTCGGGGTGTGCTTGCTTGGAGTCTTCACCACTTGACCGGGATTGTTCAGTGCACAGACCATACATCCTTGTACAAACCGAGCGGCTACTGTAGAAAAGCAATCCACCCTGCGTTAACCACACTTACCATGGCACCTTCTGATAGGTGAGTGGGCCCGTGGGCCTCCTGAGCCATAGCTGGGTATAGAGGGCGTGATCAACAAATGTCCTCGTTTCTCCAAATTTCATGTTTGGCCCCTTGTTCTTTTTCCTCAGGAGGGGCTTGTTGGAGCATTCTCTGAAATGTACTTACTGAAATGTCATCAGGTCTCAAGGCTCTCACCGGAGTGGCGTCAGCATTTAGTGGCTGGAGTGCAGCTTGTTTGGCCGCCTTGTCTGCTCGATCATTGCCTTTTGCTTCCACCGTGGTACATCTTGTATGAGCCTTTACCTTAATAATAGCAATCTCCTCTGGTAACAACAGAGAGTCCATAAGTTCAAGTACAGAGTCTTTATTTTTAATTGGCTGGCCTGCTGATGTTAGAAAGTCTCTAGCCTGCCATATGGGTCCATAGTCATGTGCAATACAAAAAGCATACCTTGAGTCTGTGTAGATGTTCACCTTCTTCCCCTTGGCCAATTTACACGCCTCAGTGAGTGCCTTCAGCTCCGCCTCTTGTGCCGACATGTGAGGTGGCAGTGGTTCAGCTATCCCTACCTCATGCTGTGTGACCACTGAATATCCAGTGTGGAACCGGCCATCCTCTCCCATCAACCGGCTTCCATCTACAAAATACTCAAAATCAGGGTTATCTAGGGGTTTTCATGTACATGATTAAATCCTGACGTTTCTTGTTGCAACAATTGTACACAGTCATGGGGATCATGTTCCATAATGTCATTTAGTAGGCTGCCTGTACCTTCTCTGCCCCCTTCCCCCATTTCTGAATCTGTGATTGGTAACAGAGTAGCAAGATTCAGAGTAGCACACCTTTTGAAAGAAATGTTATCGGCATGGGAAGTGCACACTGGAGTCTAAGGTGCCTGGCCATAGAAATATGCTTAGGTTGGACTTGAGTCAGGATGCCTTGAATGTCATGAGGTGTTTGTACAGTCACCGGGTAGTCTAACACAATGTCAGAGGCTTTTTCTATCATTGCTTGCACTGCCGCTACTGCCCTGACACAGGAGGGGGCGCCTCTGGCAACAGGATCTAATCTGGCTGAAAAGTACGCCACTGGGCGCTGGCGGTCACCATGTTTCTGAGTCAGCACAGCCGTGATGTGACCCTGCTTTTCTGAGCAAAACAACTGAAATTCCTCATCATATTTTGGAATACCCAGGGCCGGGGCTGAGGTTATACACAGCTTCAATGTATGAAAATTATTCACTGCCTATTCTGTCAGGTAAAATGGGTCAGATGACAGACAATCATACAGAGGCTGCATTAACATGGAGGCATGCCTGATCCAGGGGCGACAGTGTGACACCAGCCCCAAAAACACCCGAAGGTTTTGTGCTCCTTTGGGCACTTGTATTTTCTCCACTGCCTCCTTCCTCTCTGGGGTTAAATGACGGGCTCCGTGGGAGAGACAGTGTCCTAGAAATACAACCTTGTTTTTACAGAACTGCAGCTTCTGCTTTGAGGCCTTTTCACCAGTTCTGATGGAGGAAAGTTAAAGGGTTTCTGTCACCAGAATGAACCCCACTAAACTGTCTGACACCACCTTGGAGAAAAGCATCAATTTGACTGACCACTGCTATCTCCTGGGCATGACTGAGGGGGCACTGCTTCACTTGAGGGGGCTGACATCTTGGCTTAAGATGCACTATAGCCAGAGACACAGGGAGTCTTCCAATGTCTGTGTTAGATTTTGCCCACAAATCCTCCGGTACCACCTCAAGAACAGCCCGGTCTACAAGGGTTAATTCTGATGGCTTAGTCTCAGGCAGGGCCAGTGTCGCTATTAGGGGACACAGTACTTCTTCTGGGGCCCCAAAATCTACAAGGGTCGTGCCATCGGGATCAAAGTGTATGTGGGCTCCCAGTGCTTGTAAAACATCAGTCCCTAAAAGAGGTTCTGGCAGGTTTTACTAACAATTGGGTAACAACCATACTGTCTTTTATCTTTAGTTTTACTGGCTCAGATTCACGGACAAAAACTGTTTCCCCTGTAAATCCCACAGCCGGTACAAGCCAAGGGGTTAACTGATGTGGCCGCAAGAAACTCTGGTCTACTACTGTTTTGGCTGCCCCCGTGTCAACCAGGAATGGTACTGCCTTTCTGTTGCCTATGGATACGGGTACATGAAGTTGAGGGCCCTTTTCTTCAGTTTTTACAAGCAGTACCGGCACGGGGTTGCCTATTTCCTAGCAGGGGGTGGAAATGGCAGTGGAGGTCTGTTAATCTCCGTTATCAGTGACTTTGGGCACATCCCGTTACCGGCGTGGAGCGCGGCAATCTTGTTTTATGTGGCCAGGTTTCCCACAGTTATAACATCTGAAATCTCTACGGGATGTTTGTTGCTGTCATGTCCAGTTCTAAACCTTTTGCAGCAGCAATCCGTTGTGGCAGTGGAGTGACTCGCCACTCAGGTTTACAAGCTTTTAGCTTGGCTCATAGAGCAGGTCTCAAGCCTTCCATAAATGCTGATGTCAACAATTTTTCACCCATTGGTCCAGTCTGATCCCAACCCATGTCAGTCCAAATGGTCCGCAGTCCAGCTGCATACGTCTCTACTGTCTCTTGAGGTCCCTGAACTATGTCTTTTAAACTTTTGGAACTCTCATCTTCTTTTCCCTTTGCCCATTCCTTGACAAACTCTGTTCCTGATGGTAAAGTCTTCTCCTAGTCCTCTAGAGACAAATTTTCAAAAGCCCTCCTCCTATGTTCAGTCAGGAAAGGGTCAACAACTTGATACTGTGATTCCCCTAGTTTCAGCAACATCAAGTCCTTCAGGTCAGCCCAGGTGGCTCTGTATGTCGCCTGAATCTGCTGTAACCTCCTGGCAGTGGGCATTGGTCTCATCAGGGGGTCTGGGAGTCTAGTCAGCAGTCCTAATTGGTCTTTAGGACTCCAGGGATGATATTCTGTCACAGTAACGTAACCACACTGTCCTAACGGTCCTGGGGCTTCGGGAGCTATAGGGGCGGACGGGTCCGTGGTGTCTTGTTTGGGTGTCTGAGCAAGTAGGGTTCTAGTCTTAGTCAATACAGGATAAATGCCTGCTGGTTTCTGGGGTCGATGTGCCCCACAAACCTTACACGTGTCAGTCCAGTCTGGGTTCTGGTTTCCACAGACATTACACGTCCATCCCTCTGGTCCACTCCTGGGCTCTCTGGTGACTGCACTGGCCAGGGGGTATGGAGGTGGTGTTTCTCCAGACTTCTCACATTGCTGTTTCTGAATGTACAACAATCTGCCTTTCACAACTTCTCCTCTCCACCCCTCAGTTTCTACCTCACGAGCTACCTTTAACCATGTATCAACCACATCTTCACATCCATTATCCTTTATCCATGTATCAACCACAATGAGTCTTTGTGAATCTTTCCCAGACTAGCTTCCTCGGAGCTTCCTCCATAAATCATGGTGCCACCATACTAGTACTCCTAGGGTTAAGATTCCTGTACTTCATCCCTGCCTTCTCCAGCACTCTGTCCACATTATTCAGACCCTCTTTACCTCCTCTTTCCTTCACCAATGTTTTGGCTGTCTTATAACCTTCCGGTATACTGAAATTATTCCCCATTGCTCTTCAACTGTACCAGAACAACTATAGAAAGTAACAAAATTCAGACGTCTTTCTCCTCAGTTCAAACAGCTTCCCCCACTTCATCAAGTGTGCGTGTTTCTGAGATTTATTATCCTCAGTCCGAACAAAGCTTCCCCGATATAATCGTACTTTGCTCCTGAGATTTCCCTTTCTATAATGTTCTGCAATTTTCCAAACCCAGTAAAGAACAAACAAGACGTATACCGTGACTCCTAAAACCAGACCAAAAACATCCCAATCAAAGGTACTCCTGATCAGAAACTAAACCCAACAATCATAGGTATTTTCAACTTTCAAAATTCTTTATCAATATGGATTCGACTGTAAAAGGACTTTATACATACGTTCCTTCAACAATCCCTCGAGCCAGACAACCGGTCAGGGAGGCACAGATATATTGTAAGATAAAGTCTCTTACCTTGCAGCGCTGTCTTTTATATCTGTCCGTCCCGGTCCGGATTATCCAAGTTGTCGGGAGATTAATGAAGTGTCCTTCAGTCGAGCCCCTCGTTGGTCGCCAAGTTTTGTTGGGGCAAACCCCCTTCTCTATGATTGCCAGGGTCCTAATTCAATGAAGATGAGCGCTCAGAGAATTGACACATGCACCTTGGATGAATCAGATTCTCTCCTTCATTCCGGTTTATTTTACATACGTATACATCTTATAACACTACAGATAATCATAGACAAATCTGGCCCACCACCAAGGGGGTGGAAATCAGAACTAATGATTTGATTGGTTATTCATAAAAGGTAATATTTCCGCTCTATACTAACAAGGTTCTACTAATTAGAAAGTTTCTTATCTCAGAGCTGACATTCTTCAGCTGTAAATCCTGAAGCTACCAGAATAAGAGAAAACAAAACGTAACCCTCCTGAGCATCAAACTCTGATAAGAAGGATGAGAAAATGAGGGGAAGCGAGACAGCGAGCGAGCTGCTTACTTCGGCCTTGTAACTATCTTATACACAGAAAACTCCCCACATTCTCACAGCTGCTCAGTAATTTTCCACATATGCACAAAATGGAGGACATTTTACATACAAAATGGATTCTTATCACTCACATGTTTTACACATGTAAAGGTGGTGTTACACTGACCGAATTTTCAGGCAGATGAACATTACTGCGAACACTCGTTCCCAACAAACTGCCCATCTAAAACTGCCGCCGATCACCCAATGAACGAGCGTAATGCTTGTTCATTGGGTGATCCTGTCATTTGTGCAGGCACATCAGTCATAATTTCTGGGCAGCAGATCGTGCCATCTAAACAGCGTTCTGCTGCTCAGTGCAGCTGTATGAGGATGAACGATTGCTATAGCGAACCCTTGGCCTCATACTGTGAAGGAGATCGCTGCATGTAAATGCAGCAGTCTTCTTCACTTAACAAGCAGCTAACTGTCGGGAAGGAACGTTTCCTTTCTGATAATCGACTTTCTGGTCGGCACGTATAAACCTGCCTTTACTGTTTTGTTATCTCCTTTTAGTAGCAGTATCTTTGTGTCTGCTAACTGCTTATTTCCTCCTTGTCCTATTACTTTTCCTGCACTCTCCTCATCCCTTTCATTAGTTATGGTACTTATTATTAGAGATGAGCGAGTAGTGTTCGATCGAGCTGGTATTCGATCGAATACTACGATATTCGGCGTGCTCGATTTCTTTCGAGTATAACGGCGATGGCGCACTTAGAATTCGTTTCCCCTCCCACCTTCCCTGGCGCTCTTTTTCCACCAATCACCATGCAGGGGGGGTATGACAGGCACGCTGAGCACGCTGGCAGCGCGAAAACGGCGTCTACATGCATTGGCTGGAAAAACCATGTGACCTCGAATATTAAAAACTCAGCTCTTCCTGCTCGTACGCATATGCTGCGTGAACTTAGTCAGGGACAGAGGCTGGAGAAGGGAGAGATAGGTTTTAGCTGTTGGACAGGCAGGAGCGTGATTAAAAGCCCTTATCAGGGCTACTATAGTGCAGTGATAGCTTTACTACAATATACACTCTGCAGAGAACGTCTGCTGTATTCAGGGATAGCTGCTGGAGTAGGGACAGAGAGAGGCATTAGTGGTGTATTAGGTGCTCTGCTACATACCAAACTATATTTGGCACTACTGCTGTGTACCTTGAACTATAAAATATATAGGCCTTATAATTGGCAACTGTACTGTGCGTTCTCTTGCAAAGTAATTTCTCATACCTGGTGTTCATACACACCGTCTGATCACTTAGTACACGGCTGTGTACCTTGAAAAATACAATATATAGGCCTTTCAATTGGCAACTGTACTGTGCGTTCTCTTGCAAAGTAATTTCTCATACCTGGTGTTCATACACACCGTCTGATCACTTAGTACACGGCTGTGTACCTTGAAAAATACAATATATAGGCATTATAATTGGCAACTGTACTGTGCGTTCTCTTGCAAAGTAATTTCTCATACCTGGTGTTCATACACACCGTCTGATCACTTAGTACACGGCTGTGTACCTTGAAAAATACAATATATAGGCATTATAATTGGCAACTGTACTGTGCGTTCTCTTGCAAAGTAATTTCTCATACCTGGTGTTCATACACACCGTCTGATCACTTAGTACACGGCTGTGTACCTTGAAAAATACAATATATAGGCCTTTCAATTGGCAACTGTACTGTGCGTTCTCTTGCAAAGTAATTTCTCATACCTGGTGTTCATACACACCGTCTGATCACTTAGTACACGGCTGTGTACCTTGAAAAATACAATATATAGGCCTTATAATTGGCAACTGTACTGTGCGTTCTCTTGCAAAGTAATTTCTCATACCTGGTGTTCATACACACCGTCTGATCACTTAGTACACGGCTGTGTACCTTGAAAAATACAATATATAGGCCTTATAATTGGCAACTGTACTGTGCGTTCTCTTGCAAAGTAATTTCTCATACCTGGTGTTCATACACACCGTCTGATCACTTAGTACACGGCTGTGTACCTTGAAAAATACAATATATAGGCCTTTCAATTGGCAACTGTACTGTGCGTTCTCTTGCAAAGTAATTTCTCATACCTGGTGTTCATACACACCGTCTGATCACTTAGTACACGGCTGTGTACCTTGAAAAATACAATATATAGGCATTATAATTGGCAACTGTACTGTGCGTTCTCTTGCAAAGTAATTTCTCATACCTGGTGTTCATACACACCGTCTGATCACTTAGTACACGGCTGTGTACCTTGAAAAATACAATATATAGGCATTATAATTGGCAACTGTACTGTGCGTTCTCTTGCAAAGTAATTTCTCATACCTGGTGTTCATACACACCGTCTGATCACTTAGTACACGGCTGTGTACCTTGAAAAATACAATATATAGGCCTTTCAATTGGCAACTGTACTGTGCGTTCTCTTGCAAAGTAATTTCTCATACCTGGTGTTCATACACACCGTCTGATCACTTAGTACACGGCTGTGTACCTTGAAAATACAATATATAGGCCTTATAATTGGCAACTGTACTGTGCGTTCTCTTGCAAAGTAATTTCTCATACCTGGTGTTCATACACACCGTCTGATCACTTAGTACACGGCTGTGTACCTTGAAAATACAATATATAGGCCTTATAATTGGCAACTGTACTGTGCGTTCTCTTGCAAAGTAATTTCTCATACCTGGTGTTCATACACACCGTCTGATCACTTAGTACACGGCTGTGTACCTTGAAAAATACAATATATAGGCCTTTCAATTGGCAACTGTACTGTGCGTTCTCTTGCAAAGTAATTTCTCATACCTGGTGTTCATACACACCGTCTGATCACTTAGTACACGGCTGTGTACCTTGAAAAATACAATATATAGGCATTATAATTGGCAACTGTACTGTGCGTTCTCTTGCAAAGTAATTTCTCATACCTGGTGTTCATACACACCGTCTGATCACTTAGTACACGGCTGTGTACCTTGAAAAATACAATATATAGGCCTTATAATTGGCAACTGTACTGTGCGTTCTCTTGCAAAGTAATTTCTCATACCTGGTGTTCATACACACCGTCTGATCACTTAGTACACGGCTGTGTACCTTGAAAAATACAATATATAGGCCTTTCAATTGGCAACTGTACTGTGCGTTCTCTTGCAAAGTAATTTCTCATACCTGGTGTTCATACACACCGTCTGATCACTTAGTACACGGCTGTGTACCTTGAAAAATACAATATATAGGCATTATAATTGGCAACTGTACTGTGCGTTCTCTTGCAAAGTAATTTCTCATACCTGGTGTTCATACACACCGTCTGATCACTTAGTACACGGCTGTGTACCTTGAAAAATACAATATATAGGCATTATAATTGGCAACTGTACTGTGCGTTCTCTTGCAAAGTAATTTCTCATACCTGGTGTTCATACACACCGTCTGATCACTTAGTACACGGCTGTGTACCTTGAAAAATACAATATATAGGCATTATAATTGGCAACTGTACTGTGCGTTCTCTTGCAAAGTAATTTCTCATACCTGGTGTTCATACACACCGTCTGATCACTTAGTACACGGCTGTGTACCTTGAAAAATACAATATATAGGCCTTTCAATTGGCAACTGTACTGTGCGTTCTCTTGCAAAGTAATTTCTCATACCTGGTGTTCATACACACCGTCTGATCACTTAGTACACGGCTGTGTACCTTGAAAAATACAATATATAGGCATTATAATTGGCAACTGTACTGTGCGTTCTCTTGCAAAGTAATTTCTCATACCTGGTGTTCATACACACCGTCTGATCACTTAGTACACGGCTGTGTACCTTGAAAAATACAATATATAGGCATTATAATTGGCAACTGTACTGTGCGTTCTCTTGCAAACTAATTTCACGGCTGTGAAGGCAAAATATTGTAAAAAAAAAAAAAAAATGCGGCGGGGGGCTAGCGGAATAGGACGTGGACGAGGACGGGGGCGCGGAAATGCTGTTGGGGGCCTTGTTGAAGCCAGTGGGGATACAATGCGTGCTGGTGAGGGTCAGCCAGGATCCCGCTCATCCAGAATCCCTGCCTTTATGGGACAGTTAAGCAGGGGGCGGGTTACACCGCTGTTGAGGCCTGAGCAGGTTGAACAGGTGGTGCAATGGATAGCCGATAGCGCTTCCACACAGTTGTCCACCAGCCAGTCATCCACACAGTCTCACTCTGACCCTCCTTCCTCCACACCTGGCCAACAGAGTCATCCCACCCTTGACCCCTCCCAGGAGCTCTTTTCGGGTCCTTTTTCAGATGTGCCGGAAGAATCCCAGGAGCTAGGAGAGGAATTTGTTTGTAGTGATGCCCAAACCCTTGAGTTTTCGCCATCTCCTGCTGATGTGGACCCTGAACCAGCATCTGTTATCATGAGCGATGATGATGATGAGACGCAGTTGCCATCAAGGGAGGCTGTTGGAATGTCCAGTGGGCAGGAGGAGGAGCAGAGTGAGGAAGAGGAGGTGGTGGATGACGAAATGACCGACCCCACTTGGCCAGGGGTGATGTCCAGCGGGGAAAGCAGTGGAGAGGTGGTGGTCTGCGCAGCACCGAAAAAGGCAGCAAGAGGCAGAGGGATGTCCAGAGGCAGAGGGATGTCCAGAGGCAGAGGGATGTCCACAGGCAGAGGGATGTCCACAGGCAGAGGGATGTCCAGAGGCAGAGGACAGTCCAGACAAAGTAGTGAGGCCACAGCCAGCACGGCCGAAGCTGTTCCCGGCAGCGGGCAGTCGCGCGAAGCTCCCCCATCGAGGCCTCGTACTTCTGTGGTGTGGAGATTTTTTAATGTTTGTGCGGATGACAAACTGAGCGCGGTTTGCACACTCTGCCACTCAAAACTGAGTAGGGGCTCTGAGAAGAGCAATCTGACCACCTCAGGCATGCGGCGTCACTTGGAAGTCAAGCACTGGGCTGAGTGGGAGAGAGCAAACGCAATACAAACTGCGCCCGGTCCTGCTGCCACTGCCTCTTCCCCTTTGTTGTGTGCTGCCACTGCGGTCCAGACCTCCAGCCAGGACACCTCCACATCTGCCTCTGCCTCGGCTACTTTGGGGCCTTCTCCTTCAGCCTCCCCTTCCCCCGCCTCTTCGCCTGCACCCTCACACTCCTCGTCCCAACAACTGTCCATCTCGCAGGCGTTCGACCGCAGGCGGAAGTACGCCTCGAGTCACCCCCAAGCCCAAGCCTTAAACTGCCACATCTCCAAACTGCTGGCCCTGGAGATGTTGCCGTTTAGGCTTGTGGAGACGCAGGCCTTCCGCGACCTGATGGCGGCTGCCGCACCTCGCTATTCCGTCCCCAGCCGCCACTACTTTTCCCGGAGTGCCGTCCCCGCCCTGCACCAGCACGTGTCGCGTAACATCAGGCGGGCCCTGAGGTACGCAGTCAGCGCAAAGGTCCACTTGACCACCGACTCGTGGACAAGCGCTTGCGGCCAGGGACGCTACATCTCTTTGACGGCACACTGGGTGAATGTAGTGGAAGCGGGGACGGGGTCGCAAACAGAGACGGCCTACCTACCACCCCCGCCCAAGATTGCCAGCATGGGTTCTGATAAACCCCCCTCCTCCTCCTCCTCCTCCTCCTCCTGTGCCTTAACATCTCCCTCAGCCGCTAGCTGGAAGCGTTGCAGCACTGGCGCGGGGAGACGTCAGCAGGCGGTGCTAAAGCTCATCAGCTTGGGCGACAGGAAGCACAGCGCCCCAGAGGTGAGGGACGCCATATTGCAGCAGACGGAGATGTGGCTGTCGCCGCTGCAGCTAGGACCAGGCATGGTCGTGTGCGATAACGGCCGTAACCTGGTGGCGGCTCTGGAGCTTGCCGAACTCAATCACGTACCATGCCTGGCCCACGTTTTTAATCTGGTAGTCCAAAAATTTCTAAAGACTTACCCCAACCTGGCAGAGCTACTGGTGAAAGTGCGGCGCTTGTGCGCTCACTTTCGTAAGTCAACTGTAGCTGCTGCTAGCTTAAAAAAACTCCAGCAACGCCTCCATTTGCCTGAACATCGGCTGTTGTGCGACCTGCCGACTCGCTGGAATTCCACCTATTCCATGTTGGCCAGGGTGTGTGAGCAGCAGAGAGCATTGATGGAGTACCAGATTATGAATCCACGCGTGCCTCCAACTCAGCTCCCTCAGTTTGCCAACCACGAGTGGCCATGGATGGCAGACATATGCGATGTACTGCGTATCTTTGAGGAGTCCACCAAGAAGGTCAGCAGCGAGGACGCTATAGTGAGCGTAACCATCCCGCTCCTAGGCGTCCTTAAAGAATCCCTCATCGCAATAAGGGAGAACGCATTGCACGCAGAGGAGACGGGGGTAGGAGGAGACGCAACGGAGCTACACAGTCAGACCACACTTTTGTCTGCTTCACGGTGGCAGTTGCAGGAGGAGGAGGAGGAGGAGGACGACGTGGAGGTGGCTGTGGAAGAGGAGGAGGATGCTGGCGGCGAGGGTAGCAGTCAGGCTGTGTGCGTCCCATTGGTTCAGCGCGGATGGGGCGGAGAGGAGGCGGAAGAGGAAGAGGAGGAAATGGCAAGTGATCCTTCTGGTGGGGGCAGTGAGGTCATGCCTATTCAGAGTCTGGCACACATGGCTGACTTCATGCTGGGCTGCTTTTCCCGGGATACACGTGTTGTCCGGATAGTGGAGAACAAACTGTACTGGGTCTTCGCACTCCTGGACCCCCGGTATAAAGATAACGTCTCCTCTTTTATTCCGGTAGAGGAGAGGACAAATCGATTGCTGGAATACCAGAGGGAACTCGTGCAGAACATGATGGAGATTTTCCCACCCACCATCGCTGGCGGCAGAGAGGAGAGGGTCTCCCAGAGTCCC
This sequence comes from Rhinella marina, assembly GCA_900303285.1. Taxonomy (NCBI): domain Eukaryota; kingdom Metazoa; phylum Chordata; class Amphibia; order Anura; family Bufonidae; genus Rhinella; species Rhinella marina. The sequence goes on from ONZH01011277.1 coordinate 115,645, forward strand.
ACAACATCCATCAGGCCCACAGCCACCAGGGGAACACTCTCCAAGGTGTGGGACACGTTCATGGCACCCCCTCGTGCAACTTCCATCACTGCGGGGCCCGCTATCAGCAGGAGGGACAAGTATCGGCGGATGTTGCGGGAGTACCTGGCAGACCGTAACCCTGTCCTCCCCGATCCCTCGGCGTCCTACACTTACTGGGTCTCCAAGTTGGACACGTGGCTGGAACTGTCCCTGTACGCCTTGGAGGTGCTTGCCTGCCCTGCCGCCAGCGTGCTATCAGAAAGGGTGTTCAGCGCAGCCGGGGGCATTATAACCGATAAGCGCAGCCGCCTGTCAACCGACAGTGCCGACAGGCTGACGCTAATCAAAATGAACAGCAAGTGGATTGACCCGGACTTTGCTTCTCCAACCGTGGAAAGCAGCCAAAAGTGAAGTGCCATCTGTATGAAGTGCCATTTCCTCCTCCACCTCCTCCTCCTCCTCCTCCTTAACCGCCGTAGAATTGCTCCGTAAATAAGAAAAATTTATATGTTTATGGCTCACCTCTTGGGCCTCCACAAAATGTTTAAGAGGTCTCACCTCTTGGGCCTCCTCGTAATTTTTAACAGGTCTCACCTCTTGGGCCTCCACATAATTTTTAACCGGTCTCACCTCTTGGGCCTGCACAAAATTTTTAAGAGGTCTCACCTCTTGGGCCTCCACATAATTTTTAAGAGGTCTCACCTCTTGGTCCTGCACAAAATGTTTAAGAGGTCTCACCTCTTGGGCCTCCACATAATTTTTAAGAGGTCTCACCTCTTGGGCTTCCACAAAATGTTTAACAGGTCTCACCTCTTGGGCCTCCACACAATGTTTAACAGGTCTCACCTCTTGGGCTTCCACAAAATGTTTAACAGGTCTCACCTCTTGGGCCTCCACAAAATGTTTAACAGGTCTCACCTCTTGGGCCTCCACAAAATGTTTAACAGGTCTCACCTCTTGGGCTTCCACAAAATGTTTAACAGGTCTCACCTCTTGGGCCTCCACAAAATGTTTAACAGGTCTCACCTCTTGGGCCTCCACAAAATGTTTAACAGGTCTCACCTCTTGGGCCTCCACAAAATGTTTAACAGGTCTCACCTCTTGGGCTTCCACAAAATGTTTAACAGGTCTCACCTCTTGGGCCTCCACATAATTTTTAACACGTCTCACCTCTTGGGCCTCCACATAATTTTTAACACGTCTCACCTCTTGGGCCTCCACATAATTTTTAACACGTCTCACCTCTTGGGCCTCCACATAATTTTTAAGAGGTCTCACCTCTTGGGCCTCCACATAATTTTTAAGAGGTCTCACCTCTTGGGCCTCCACAAAATTTTAAGAGGTCTCACCTCTTGGGCTTCCACAAAATGTTTAACAGGTCTCACCTCTTGGGCCTCCACACAATGTTTAACAGGTCTCACCTCTTGGGCTTCCACAAAATGTTTAACAGGTCTCACCTCTTGGGCCTCCACAAAATGTTTAACAGGTCTCACCTCTTGGGCCTCCACAAAATGTTTAACAGGTCTCACCTCTTGGGCCTCCACAAAATGTTTAACAGGTCTCACCTCTTGGGCCTCCACAAAATGTTTAACAGGTCTCACCTCTTGGGCTTCCACAAAATGTTTAACAGGTCTCACCTCTTGGGCCTCCACATAATTTTTAACACGTCTCACCTCTTGGGCCTCCACATAATTTTTAACACGTCTCACCTCTTGGGCCTCCACATAATTTTTAACACGTCTCACCTCTTGGGCCTCCACATAATTTTTAAGAGGTCTCACCTCTTGGGCCTCCACATAATTTTTAAGAGGTCTCACCTCTTGGGCCTCCACAAAATTTTTAAGAGGTCTCACCTCTTGGGCTTCCACAAAATGTTTAACAGGTCTCACCTCTTGGGCCTCCACACAATGTTTAACAGGTCTCACCTCTTGGGCTTCCACAAAATGTTTAACAGGTCTCACCTCTTGGGCCTCCACAAATGTTTAAAGGTAACAGGTCTCACCTCTTGGGCCTCCACAAAATGTTTAACAGGTCTCACCTCTTGGGCCTCCACAAAATGTTTAACAGGTCTCACCTCTTGGGCCTCCACAAAATGTTTAACAGGTCTCACCTCTTGGGCCTCCACAAAATGTTTAACAGGTCTCACCTCTTGGGCCTCCACAAAATGTTTAACAGGTCTCACCTCTTGGGCTTCCACAAAATGTTTAACAGGTCTCACCTCTTGGGCCTCCACATAATTTTTAACAGGTCTCACCTCTTGGGCCTCCACATAATTTTAACACGTCTCACCTCTTGGGCCTCCACATAATTTTTAACACGTCTCACCTCTTGGGCCTCCACATAATTTTTAACAGGTCTCACCTCTTGGGCCTCCACATAATTTTTAAGAGGTCTCACCTCTTGGGCCTCCACAAAATTTTTAAGAGGTCTCACCTCTTGGGCCTCCACATAATTTTAAGAGGTCTCACCTCTTGGTCCTGCACAAAATGTTTAAGAGGTCTCACCTCTTGGGCTTCCACATAATTTCTAACCGGTCTCACCTCTTGGGCCTGCACAAAATGTTTAAGAGGTCTCACCTCTTGGGCCTCCACATAATTTTTAAGAGGTGTCACCTCTTGGGCCTCCACAAAATGTTTAAGAGGTCTCACCTCTTGGGCCTCCACATAATTTTTAAGAGGTCTCACCTCTTGGGCCTCCACAAAATTTTTAACAGGTCTCACCTCTTGGGCCTCCACAAAATGTTTAAGAGGTGTCACCTCTTGGGCCTCCACATAATTTTTAATACGTCTCACCTCTTGGGCCTCCACAAAATGTTTAACAGGTCTCACCTCTTGGGCCTCCACATAATTTTTAACAGGTCACACCTCTTGGGCCTCCACATAATTTTTAAGAGGTCTCACCTCTTGGGCCTGCACAAAATGTTTAAGAGGTGTCACCTCTTGGGCCTCCACATAATTTTTAAGAGGTGTCACCTCTTGGGCCTCCACAAAATCTTTAAGAGGTCTCACCTCTTGGGCCTCCACATAATTTTTAAGAGGTGTCACCTCTTGGGCCTCCACAAAATCTTTAAGAGGTCTCACCTCTTGGGCCTCCACATAATTTTTAAGAGGTCTCACCTCTTGGGCCTCCACAAAATGTTTAAGAGGTGTCACCTCTTGGGCCTCCACATAATTTTTAAGAGGTCTCACCTCTTGGGCCTCCACATAATTTTTAAGAGGTCTCACCTCTTTAGCCTCCACACAATTTTTAAGACGTCTCACCTCTTGGGCCTCCACATAATTTTTAAGAGGTCTCACCTCTTGGGCCTCCACATAATTTTTAAGAGGTCTCAGCTCTTGGGCCTCCACATAATTTTTAAGAGGTCTCACCTCTTTAGCCTCCACACAATTTTTAAGACGTCTCACCTCTTGGGCCTCCACAAAATTTTCCATGAGCCTCTGGCCAGCCCACGGCCTCTTCCTGCCTTTTGCGGTCCTACGCATCCCTCAACATCCCCACTGCTTTACCTGCTAGACATGACACTGGGCCAGGTCGGGTGACTGACATCTCAAGCGCCAACAATTTGGGCATTTTAAGGCTTCTGCATGTGTTTGAGTTGTTTTTACATTTTAAAGAAGACATGTCTGACCACATCTCACACACACAATGACAATTAGGGGTGGGGTCTATTTGCTTTCCCCTTTGCTTATGCCATCTGTGGTTGTCATAGGCAACGTGATTTTAAGGGGTGCAGAATTTTATCTTCTTTTTTGTCTAGTTTGGCTTGGGGTCCATGGCAATGTAGAGGAAAGAAGGTTTCCTTGTATGGTCTCACTTTACAGAGAGGTTAGATTGTCTTTGGAGTGTATTGTTGAGAGGCTGTGATAGTGGCGTAATAGTGCGACTTGGGCGCGTTATATGCACCCAGACATGCTTCCCCTGCTGTCCCAGTTGCATTCCAGCAGTGTTGGCATCCTTTTCTGAGGTTTCAGGGTGGACTTGGTGACCTCCAAGTGGTCGAATTGAGATTTCCAAGTGGCGAGCATTTTTTTCCCATAGACTTTAATGGGATTCGATATTTGGTCGAATAGTCGAATTTCGCGGTCTATTCGAATCGAATTTCGAACTTTCGAATATTTCACTACTCGCTCATCTCTACTTATTATTATAAAATGGACATGACATTTTATAGCTTGATGGCTCATGCTTAATCTGATGTTCCACCAGATCAGAGGAAAAGGAGACTCCCATTTTCAAAATCAGTGGGGGTCCCAACAGTCAGAACCCCATTGATCATTTAGTTATGCCCTATCCTTTAAATAGGAGATAATTTGCAAACTTGGCATGAGCCCTTTAATTGGTCATCCTTCTCTGCACCTTTTCTAGTTCAGCTATGTCTTAGTATAAACTGTGTACAGTACTGAATGTGTGGCCTGACTAGTGATTTGTATAGAGGCAAAACTATTGGGGTCATTTATCAAACTGGTGTAAGGTAGAACTGCTTTAGTTTCCCATAACAACCAATAAGATTCCACATGACATTTTTCAC
>ONZH01011278.1:0-89245 GCA_900303285.1 Rhinella marina
CTGAGTGATGGGATTTAGCACCTATTTCCATACTGTAGAAGGACCTTTTCCAATACCGTAGGTGACATGTAGGAAAGGTCCTTCTGAGTGATGGGATTTAGCCTCCTCACATAGGGTTCAATTTTCCCATACTATAGAAGGACCTTTTCCACCTATCCTATACCTTGAAGGTGTCATGTAGGAAAGGCCTTCTGAGTGATGGGTTTAGCCTCCTCACATAGGAATGGCTATTTCCCATACTGTAGAAGGACCTTTTCCATCTATCTATACATGAAGGTTTCATGTAGGAAAGGTCCTTCTGAGTGATGGATTTAGCCTCCTCACATAGGAATGACTATTTCCCAACTGTAGAAGGACCTTTCCACTATCCATACCGTGAAGGTGTCATGTAGGAAAGGTCCTTCTGAGTGATGGGATTTAGCCTCCTCACATAGGAATGGCTATTTCCCATACTGTAGAGGACCTTTCCATCTATCCTATACGTGAAGGTTTCTGTAGGAAAGGTCCTTCTGAGTGATGGATTTAGCCTCCTCACTAGAATGGCTATTTCCCTACTGTAGAAGGCCTTTTCCACCTATCCTATACCGTGAAGGTGTCATGTAGGAAAGGTCCTTCTAGTGATGGGATTTGCCTCCTCACATGAATGACTATTTCCCATACGTAGAAGACCTTTTCCACCTATCTATATCGAAGGTGCATGTAGAAAGGTCCTTCTGAGTGATGGGATTTAGCCTCCTCACATAGGAATGACTATTTCCCATACTGTAGAAGGTACCTTTTCCACCTATCCTTATACCATGAAGGTGTCATGTAGGAAAGGTCCTTCTGAGTGATGGATTTAGCCTCCTCACATAGGAATGGCTATTTCCCATACTGTAGAAGGACTTTTCCATCTATCCTATACCATGAAGGTTTCATGTAGGAAAGGTCCTTCTGAGTGATGGGATTTAGCCTCCTCACATAGGAATGACTATTTCCCATACTGTAGAAGGACTTTCCAACTATCCGATACCGTGAAGGTGTCATGTAGGAAAGGTCCTTCTGAGTGATGGGATTTAGCCTCCTCACATAGGATGGCTATTTCCCATACTGTAGAAGGACCTTTTACCTATCCTACCGTGAAGGTGTCATGTAGGAAAGGTCCTTCTGAGTGATGGATTTAGCCTCCTCACATAGGAATGGCTATTTCCCATACTGTAGAAGGACCTTTTCCACCTATCTATACCGTGAAGGTGTCATGTAGGAAAGGTCCTTCTGAGTGATGGATTTAGCCTCCTCACATAGGAATGACTATTTCCCATACTGTAGAGGACCTTTTCCATCTATTCCTATACCGTGAAGGTTGTCATGTAGGAAAGGTCCTTCTGAGTGATGGGATTTAGCTACTCACATGAGGAATGGCTATTTCCCATACTGTTAGAAGGACCTTTTCCATCTATCTATACCGTGAAGGTGTCATGTAGGAAAGGTCCTTCTGAGTGATGGGATTTAGCCTCCTCACAATAGGAATGACTATTTCCATACTGTAGAAGGACCTTTTCCATCTATCCTATACCGTGAAGGTGTCATGTAGGAAGGTCTTCTGAGTGATGGGATTTAGCCTCCTCACATAGGAATGACTATTTCCCATACTGTAGAAGGTCCTTTTCACCTATCCTATTCCGTGAAGGTGTCATGTAGGAAAGTCCTTTCAGTGATGGGATTTAGCCTCACTGAATTATTCCCATACTGTAGAAGGACCTTTTCCACCTATCTATACGTGAAGGTGTATGTAAAGGTCCTTCAGTGATGGGATTTGCCTCCTCACATAGGAATGGCTATTTCCCATATTGTAGAAGGACCTTTTCCACCTATTCTATACCGTGAAGGTGTCATGTAGGAAAGTCTTCTGAGTGATGGGATTTAGCCTCCTCACATAGGAATGGCTATTTCCCATACTGTAGAAGGACCTTTTCACTATCCTATACCGTGAAGGTGTCATGTAGGAAAGGTCCTTCTGAGTGATGGGATTTAGCCTCCTCACATAGGAATGAGCTATTTCCCATACTGTAGAAGGACCTTTTCCACCTATCTATACCGTGAAGGTGTCATGTAGGAAAGGTCCTTCTGAGTGATGGGATTTAGCCTCCTCACATAGGAATGGCTATTTCCCATACTGTAGAAGGACCTTTTCCATCTATCCTATACCGTGAAGGTGTCATGTAGGAAAGGTCCTTCTGAGTGATGGGATTTAGCCTCCTCACATAGGAATGACTATTTCCCATACTGTAGAAGGACCTTTTCCATCTATCCTATACCGTGAAGGTGTCATGTAGGAAAGGTCCTTCTGAGTGAATGGGATTAGCCTCCTCACATAGGAATGGCTATTTCCCATATTGTAGAAGGACCTTTTCCACCTATTCTATACCGTGAAGGTGTCATGTAGGAAGGTCCTTCTGAGTGATGGGATTAGCCTCCTCACATAGGAATGACTATTTCCCATACTGTAGAAGGACCTTTTCCATCTATTCTATACCGTGAAGGTGTCATGTAGGAAAGGTCCTTCTGAGTATGCGATTTAGCCTCCTCACTATAGGATATGACTATTTCCCATACTGGTAGGAAGGACCTTTTCCACCTATCCTATACCGTGAGGGTGTCATGGTAGGAAAGGTCCTTCTGAGTGATGGGATTTGGCCTCCTCACATAGGAATGGCTATTTCCCATATGTAGAAGGACCTTTTCCATCTAATCCTATACCGTGAAGCGTTTCATGTAGGAAAGGTCCTCTGAGTGATGGGATTAGCCTCCTCAGCATAGGAATGACTATTCCCCATACTGTAGAAGAACCCAAACCCCAACCCCCCCTTTATCCTATTCTATACGGTGAAGGCTGCATGTAGGAAGGTTCTTCTCAGTGATGGTATTTAGCCAGTTCATGGCAGGAATGGCTAATTTCCCATGACTGTAGAAAGGACCTTGTCCATCTATCTTATACGGGAAGGTGTCATGTAGGAAAGGTCCTTCCAGAGTGCATGGGATTTAGCCTCCTCACATAGAAATGACTATTTCCCATACTGTAGAAGGACCTTTCCACCTATTCTTATACCCGTGAAGGTGTCATGTTGGAAAGGTCCTTCTGAATTATGGGATTTAGCCGCCTCACCTAGGAATGGCTATTTCCCATACTGTAGAAGGACCTTTCCACCTATCCTATACCGTGAAGGTGTCATGTAGGAAAGGTCCTTCTCAGTGATGGGATTTAGCCTCCTCACATAGGAATGACTATTTCCCATACTGTTAGAAGGACCTTTTCCACCTATCCTATACCATGAAGGTGTCATGTAGGAAAGGTCCTTCTGAGTGATGGGATTTAGCCTCCTCACATAGGAATGACTATTTCCCATACTGTAGAAGGACCTTTTCCAACTATCCGATACCATGAAGGTGTCATGTAGGAAAGGTCCTTCTGAGTAGGGTTGCACGATATATCGAGAACTCGGTACGGTTCGGTACCTAGTGCGGTACCGAAGCCGATACCGAGTTTTTCTTGCAGTCGATACTTAGAACATGGCGCACGCATCACTTTAATGCATTGCCCCATGCTCTAATATCTGCCTGCCGCGCTGCCAGGGCCCCCGCACCCCCCTCAGATCAGTCCACCCAGGTCCCAGCCACTTAAAAAAAAAAATCATACTTACCTGTTCTGGCTGGCTGGGTGGGCTGATCTGAGGTCTGAAGGGGGCACAAGACACTGACCTGAGGTCTGATGGGGCACATCGTGTTGGTCTGAGGGGGGCCACAAGACGCTGACCTGAGGTCTGATGGGGGCACATTGTGTTAATCTGAGGTCTGATGGGGGCACAAGAGGCTGGTCTGATGGGGGCACAAGAGGCTGGTCTGATGGGGCACAAGAGGCTGAACCTGAGGTCTGATGGGGGCACAAGACGCTGATCTGAGGTCTGATGGGGGCACAAGACGCTGACCTGAGCTCTGTTGGGGGCACAAGACGCTGACCTGAGCTTTGATGGGGGCACATTGTGTTGATCTGAGGTCTGATGGGGGCACAAGACGCTGACCTGAGGTCTGATGGGGCCACAATGTGTTGATCTGAGATTTATTATTCCTGTACTGTGACATCACTGTGTTTATTATCCCTGTACTGTGACATCACTGTGTTTATTATCCCTGTAAGGTGACATCACTGTGTTTATTATCCCTGTACAGTGACATCGCTGTGTGTATTATCCCAGTGCAGGAAGAGGTAAGTGGTCCGTGTTTGTTTTCTATTTTTCAGGGTCGTGAATGCAGAGGACTACGTCGGATTCGGTGGACTACGTCGGACCAGCTTTTTTTTTTTTAAATAAAATGGTCAAACAGGGGTCTGGGAGAGTGTTTATTTCAATAAAATATTTTATACTTGTGTGTGTATTTTTTTTTTACAATACTACAGTTTTAGTAATTATGGCTATCTACAGACGGCCCTGATTACTAATACTGGGCTTAGTGCTTGCCGGTATGGCAGGCCAGCACTAACCCCAACATCTATTACCTCGGCACCCACCACCACCAGGGGGTGCCGGGAAGAGCCGGGTACCCGCAGGACCGGACCTTCTAAATTGAGGTCTGCCTCTGGGGCGGCTGCAGGCTGGTACCATTAGGCTGGGAAGGGCCAATAACCGTGTCCCTTCCCACCCTGGTAGTGCCAGGCTGCTGCTGCTGGTTGTATCTGGCTGGTGAAGAAAAAAAGGGGGGACCACACGCCATTTTTTTCAAAAATTTCATTATTTTTTTTTTTTAAAAAAAGGCGTGGGGTCCCCCCTTTTTCCTTCACCAGCCAGATACAACCAGCAGCGGCAGCCTGACACTACCAGGGTGGGAAGGGACACGGTTATTGGCCCTTCCCAGCCTAATGGTACCAGCCTGCAGCCACCCCAGAGCCAGACCCTCAATTTAGAAGGTCCGGTCCTGCGGGTACCCGGCTCTTCCCGGCACCCCTGGTGGCGGTGGGTGCCGAGGTAATAGATGTTGGGGTTAGTGCTGGCCTGCCATACCGGCAAGCACTAAGCCCAGTATTAGTAATCAGGGCCGTCTGTAGATAGCCATAATTACTAAAACTGTAGTATTGTAAAAAAAAAAATACACACACAAGTATAAAATATTTTATTGAAATAAACACCTCCCCAGACCCCTGTTTGAACCATTTTTATAAAAAAAAAAAGCTGGTCCGACGTAGTCCACCGAATCCGATGTAGTCCTCTGCATTTACGACCCTGAAAAAATAGAAAACAAACACACAAACACGGACCACTTACCTCTTCCTGCACTGGGATAATACACAACAGCGATCTCACTGTACAGGGATAATAAACACAGTGATGTCACTGTACAGAGATAATAAACACAGTGATGTCACAGTACTGAGATAATAACACAGTGATGTCACAGTACATGGATAATAAACACAGTGATGTCACAGTACAGGGATAATAAACACAGTGATGTCACAGTACAGAGATAATAAACACAGCGATGTCACTTACAGGGATAATAAACACAGTGATGTCACAGTACAGATAATAAACACAGTGATGTCACGTACAGAGATAATAAACACAGTGATGTCACAGTACAGAGATAAATAACACAGTGATGTCACAGTACAGGGATAATAAACAGTGATGTCACAGTACAGGGATACAGTAAACAGTGATGACAATAATACAGTGATGTCACAGTAGAGATAATAAACACAGTGATGTCACAGTACAGAGATAATAAGCACAGTGATGTCACAGTCCAGGGATAATAAAGCACAGTGATGTCACTGTACAGGGATAATAAACACAGTGATGTCACAGTCCAGGGATAATAAGCACAGTGATGTCACAGTACACCTGTGCAAACAAGGCCTGGGGACCAAGATAAGGCTAGGGGCTACACTGAAAAGGGCCAGTGGCGCGCACAGATAAGGGGTAAGGGGCAGGGTCACAAGCAAGGTCCTGGGGGGAAGGGGGGGTGAGGGGTGCACAGATAAGGGCCAGGGTGGCGCACACAGGGGGCAGCAGAGACGACAACCAGAGAGGCACAGACAAAGAGGGAGTGTGGGCACAGATAAGGGCCCAGGGGCGCAGACCAGGAAGAGGCGTACAAAGACAAGGGCCAGATCCCAGGGGTGCAGAGTAGGCACAGCCAAAGGGGCGCAGATAAGAGCCAGGGGCTGCATTGAAAGGGCCAGGGTGGTGCACAGAGCAGGGTCAAAAGCAAGGTCTGGGGGGGGGGGGGTGAGGGGCGCACAGATAAGGGCCAGGGTGGCATTAATAGGTTCTTTATTTTGGCGAGGTATCGTATCAGTATTGTGATACTTTTGTAATGTATCGGTATCGAACTCAAAATTCTGGTATCGTGACAACCCTACTTCTGAGTGATGGGATTTAGCCTCCTCACATAGGAATGGCTATTTCCCATACTGTAGAAGGACCTTTTCCACCTATTCTATACCGTGAAGGTGTCATGTAGGAAAGGTCCTTCTGAGTGATGGGATTTAGCCTTCTCACGTGGGACCCCCACGCCATGTTTTTTTACAAAGATAATTTTTTTAAAAAAAATGGCATGGGTCCACTTTTTTTCCTTTGCTAGCCAGATACAACCAGCAGCGGCAGCCTGGCACTACCAGGGTGGGAAGGGACACAGTTATTGGCCCTTCCCCGCCTAATGGTACCAGCCTGCAGCCGCCCCAGAGCCAGACCCTCAATTTAGAAGGTCCGGTCCTGTGGGTACCCGGCTCTTCCCGGCACCCCTGGTCACGGTGGGTGCCGAGGTAATAGATGTTGGGGTTAGTGCTGGCCTGCCATACCGGCAAGCACTAAGCCCAGTATTAGTAATCAGGGCCATCTATAAATAGCCATAATTACTAAAACTGTAGTATTGTAAAAAAAAAAAAATACACACATAAATATAAAACATTTTATTGAAATAAACACTCCCCCAGACACCTGTTTGACCATTTTATTAAAAAAAAAAAAGCTGGTCCAACATAGTCCTCTGCATTCACGACCCTGAAAAATAGAAAACAAACACAGACCACTTACCTCTTCCTGCACTGGGATAATACACACAGCGATGTCACTGTACAGGGATAATAAACACAGTGATCACAGGCCTCACCTTTTCTCGCTGTCCGTCCCGCTGTGTCCAGGCCCTGCGCTGGGAGATGCTCTCTAGTCCATACAGAGCGGGGGTAGGGGGGTCAGTACCGAGAGACCGGGAAGGAGGCACGGACACGGAAAACACTAAAGAGAATGAGGAGCCGGCGGGGCAAGCAGAAGTGACATCACCCGACTTTTCTGCGGTGGAGGGGTGGAGCTTCTAGACTGCCGGTTAGGAGGGCAGTCCCTCCCATTGCACTGCTCCTGCACCGTGCCGCACAGTAAGTCAAAACCGCAGTGGGTGTCTGCACGCAGCCAGTATCCGTGTTTTGGGGATCCGCAATTGTGGACCGCAAAACAAATATGGTCATGTGAATGTAGCTTTAGGGTTAGTGGTCAGTAGTAGGGTTAGGGGTCAGTATGGCGTACTATTAGAGTTAGAGAAAGTATTAGGCCCCTTTCACACGAGCGGGAGACTCGCATGTCTCCCGCAACGCATCTACAGGGCTGGACTGGGCACGGACAGGGATCGCATATAATGCCTATGCGATCCCTGTCAGTGCGGAGTCCAGCCCTGTAGATCCGTTGCGGGAGACATGCGAGTCTCCCGCTCGTGTGAAAGGGGCCTTAGGAGTCAGTACAGTATATTAGGGTTAGCAGTCAATATTAGGGTTAGAGACAGTATTAGAGGTCAGTATTAGGGTTCGGGTTCAGTACTAGGGTTAGGGACAGGGACAGGGCCAGTATTAGAGGTCAATACCAGGGGGTCAGGGGCCAGTATCAGGGTTAGGGGTCCAAGGTTAGTACCAGTACTCGGGATCAGTAGCCAGTATTAGGGTAAGACAGGGCCAGTATAGAGGGTCTGTAATAGGGAGGCAGGGCCAGTATTAGGGGTCAGGGGCCAGTATATAGGGTCTGTAATAAGGAGGCAGGGCCAGTATTGGGGGTCAGGAGCCACTATTGAGGGTCTGTAATAGGGAGGCGGGGCCAGTATTAGGGTTAGTGCTGCATAGGGAGAGGGCAGTTTATGCTTACCTGTCCAGGCGCGGTCCCACGATGCAGACCCGGCCTCTTCTGGCGGGTCTGCTCCTGAGGAACGTCGCAGGCGGCGCAATGACGTCATCGCACCGCCTATGTCACATGAGTGCACCGGCCAACGGGAATAGAGGAGCAGGGAACCAGAGGTTCCCTTGTTCCTCCGGCGCTCGCTACTGCAGGCACAATTGTATCTGCATCTAGTGGATGCAGATGCAATTGAGTTCAGTAGCCACCTCACAGCGGCCCACTTATTTAAAATATGGAGCGGCCCACCGGGCAAATGCCCGATCGGCCAGATGGCCAGTCCGGGCCTGGTTGAAGGGGATTGCTGACAGGCGCCCAGGACCCCCTTTCTTGACGAATCTGCCCGGGCCCCCCACAGCAGATTCTGCTGTACCCCCCTGATGGCGGCCCTGCATATACTGCACCCACCATTATGTCTCCTTGCACCCCCTCCCCCATATACTGCACCCACCATTATGTCTCCTTGCACCCCCCCCCCATGTACTGCACTGCACCCACTACCATTATGTCTCCTTGCACCCCCCTCCCCCATACTTACTACTGTCTCCCTTGCACCCCCTCTCCCCATATACTACTGCACCCACCATTATGTCTCCTTGCTACCCTCCCCCACTTATGTCTCCTTGCTATACTACTGCCCCCACCATTATGTTCTCCTTGCACCCCTCCCCATATACTACTGCACCACCATTATGTCTCCTTGCACCCCCCTCCCATGTACTACTGCACCCACCATTATGTCTCCTTGCACCCCCCTCCCCATGTACTTACTGCCCCACATTATGTCTCCTTGCACCCCCTCCCCCATGTACTACTGCACCCACCATTATGTCTCCTTGCACCCCCCCCCACCATATGTATGTCTCACCCCACCCACCATGACCCACCCAACCATTATGTCTCCTTGCACCCCCTCCCCATGTACTACTGCACCACCATTATGTCTCCTTGCCCCCTTCCCCCATTACTGTACTGCACCCACCATTATGTCTCCTTGCACCCCCTCCCCCATGTACTACTGCACCCACCATTATGTCTCCCATGTCTACCTTGCACCCCCCTCCCCCATACTACTGCACCCACCATTATGTCTCCTTGCACCCCCCTCCCTTGCCACTGTCTCTGCACCCACCTATTATGTCTCCTTGCATCCTTTGCACCCCCCCCATGTACTACTGCACCCACCATTATGTCTCCACCCCCCTTGCACCCCCCCTCACCCCCTCCCCCCCTGCTACTCCACCCATTATGTCTCCTTGCACCCCCCACCCCCATGTACTACTGCACCCACCATTATGTCTCCTTGCACCCCCTCCCCATATACTACTGCACCCACCATTATGTCTCCTTGCACCCCCTCCCCCATATACTACTGCACCACCATTATGTCTCCTTGCACCCCCCCATGTACTACTGCACCCACCATTATGTCTCCTTGCACCCCCTCCCCATGTACTACTGCATCCCACCATTATGTCTCCTTGCACCCCCCTTCCCCCAGTACAGTACACTCGCAACCCCACCATTTTGTCTCCTTTGCACCCCCTCTCCCCCCATGCTCACTACTGCCACCCACCCATTATGTCTCTCCTTGCACCCACCTCCGCCCCATGTACTACTCGCACCCACCATTATGTCTCCTTGCACCCCCCTCCCCCATATACTTGCACCCACTCATTATGTCTTCCTTGCACGCCCCTCCCCGCATATACTGCACCCCACCATTAGTGTCTCCCTTGCAAGCCCCCCCATCCCCCATAGTACTACTGCACCCACCATTATGTCTCCTTGCACCCCCCTTCCCCATTGTACATACTCGCACCCCACGGATGCGGATCACGGACCCATTCACTTCAATGGGATCCACGATCTGCATCTGACTGTCCGCACCGCAAAAACATAGAACAAGTTCAAGAGAATAGGTCCGCGATCCGTGATGCACGGTTCACACGGCCGGTGCCCGAGCGAACGAGCCTTTACACTGAGGGAATTACATATGCAGCCTAGCTAAAACTTGATGGTTAAGACGTTAGGTAAAAAATGGCACAAAAAGGTTAAAGGGGTTCTCCGTGCTTTTAATATTGATGACCTGTCCTCAGAATGAGTCATCATTACCAGCCGGCACCCCCACCAAATAGATGTATGAGGAGACGACATGCACAGTCTCCCTTCCTTCTTCTTGTTCACCGCTGTCTATGGCATACTGCGCAACTCATACAGCTGATCGGCAGAGGTGCAGGGTCCCGGACTCCTGCCGATCTGATATTGATGACCTATCCTGAGGCTAGGTAATCAATATTAAAAGCCCAGAGAACCAAGAAATTTCCTTGTACGGTCTATGGCCAGCTTGCCCCTGCTCTCTTGGTTCTGACTCGATTCTGTTATTGCTGTTGGATACTGTTATGGGTTTGTGGGGGTGTCAGATTGTGTCAGAGAAAACGGATCTGTCCCATTGACTTGCATTGCATTGCAAATTGCAGCTTGCTGCGGTTTGCTCTTCTGTCTGGGAATGCAACCAAAAGGAACGGATTGCATTCTGGTGACTCCATTCTGTTCAGTTACGTTTTGTCCCCATTGACAATGAATGATGACAAAACAGAAGTGTTTTTTCCAGTATTGAGACCCCATGACGGATCTCAATAGCGGAAAATGTAAACACTAGTGTGAAAGTAGCCTTACCTGTATCCCTTCAGTCACAGATCATCACTATAAGGCTGATAAGTATAATGGGATGAGGGCAAAGGTTAGGATTGACCTTCATTGGCTCAGCAGGCATTTCCAGCCATTTGCTGTGTGTCAAGCCAGGACAAGGAGGTGGCGAGCATTGGGAATGCTGTGGATTTGTAATTCTACAGCATGTCCAGAATTTGCTGCATATTTTTACACTGCAAGTGAATGGGGTTTTCAAAATCCCACTCAGTTACACTTTGGAACTTAGTGTCACGGACATTCCTATGACAGATAACAGGTCTGTCAGATTGGCAACACGTGGTGTAATCTGACATGTTTTTCCTTTTTGTTGTTGGTATTTACCACACCCTTTTTCCTCAGGTGTTCCTGGTGTGGTAATTGTCCCTCCCCTATTTATTGCTTCTTCTCCCACTATGTGGTTTATAGCTTCAGTGTTGTGGTGGTGAGCAGCAGTTTGGTTTCAGCTGAGATTCTGGAGCCTCCATTTCTTTACTGAAAGATGTTTCCTTTTCCCTCCTGTTGTTTTGTTATTAGGCCTTAGGGAGACTCCTGTTCATCCTTCCTTGTGGAGGAACAGGTAGACTCATTCCTGTCATTAGTTTCCAGGGTCCTATAGGGTCAGTTCAGTGTGTCATAACCTAGATGTGTCATAACCTTTCATTGTGGAGGTTGACGCATCCGAGGTGGGGGTAGGAGCAGTTTTGTCACAGGGTCCGTCACCAGGTGCCCATGTGCCTTTTTCTCAAAAAAACTCTCTGCTGTGGAGAGTACGATGTAGGTGACAGAGAATTACTGGCCATTAATTTGGCTTTTGAGGAATGGCGTCATTGGTTAGAAAGGGCGATTCACCCTATCACGGTATTCACAGATCACAAAAACCTGACTTACCTTGAGTCGGCAAAACGACTTAACCCGAGGCAGGCCAGATGGTCTTTGTTCTTCACCAGATTCAATTTCATTGTCACGTATCGTCCTGGGATTAAGAATATCAAGGCAGATGCCTTGTCACGTAGTTTTCCCGGAGGTGGTGATTTTGAAGATCCGAGTTCTATACTGTCCAAAGGAGCGGTAATATCTGCTCTTTACCCTAATCTTGAGGCTAAGGTGTTTGAGGCCCAGGGAGACGCACCGGAGTCTTGCCCCCTTGGGAAATTGTTTGTTCCATCTGATTTGCGTCATAAGGTGTTTGAAGAACATCACTGTTCGGTGCTTGCGGGACACCCTGGGAGTAAGTCCACTGTCGACCTCATCTCTCGTACATTTCGGTGGCCAGGGCTGCGTACGTGTGTTGAGGACTATTTGTCGGTCTGTAGTGTCTGTGCTCGCGCTAAGCTGACACATACTCGACCTTCTGGACCCCTACTCCCGTTGCCTATCCCGTCCAGACCATGGACTCAGTCTATGGACTTTATCACTGATCTGCCTAATTCGTCTGGAAAGACAGTTATTCCGATGGTTGTAGATCGGTTTAGTAAAATGGCGCACTTTATTGCATTGCCCGGACTCCCTAATGCTAAAACCCTCAAGTGTTTGTTCACAACATTGTGAAACTTCATGGCCTTCCCACTGACATGGTCTCTGATCGTGGGGCTCAGTTTGTGTCCAGATTCTTGAAGGCATTCTGTACTTGGCTGGGGGTACAACTGTTTTTTTCAGATACCTCTGGTATCCCCAAGGAAGAATGTTTTTCGTCATAGTTGTCATCTATATGGCAGAAAATTCAAAGTAACTTGTTAAATATGGGCAACAAGTACAAACGTGTGGCTGACAGGAAACGTATGAATGGTCCGGACCAAGATTTATTGGTCCATATAAGATCACTGCCATTATTAATCCTGTAGCATTTCGTCTTGAACTTCCTCAGGCCCTGAAAATTCATAATGTGTTTCACAGATCTTTGTTAAAGAGATATGTGAGAGAATGTGGGTACCAGGATCTGACGTGAATGCCAGTTGTTTGGTGAAAGCTTTTCACAGGTCTCATCTGGACAAAGTTGGTCCGGGGTGCCCGGAGGTCACCCGTAGAAGGGGGGGTACTGTCACGGACATTCCTATGACAGATAACAGGAGGTCTGTCAGATTGACAACACGTGGTGTAATCTGACATGTTTTCCCTTTTTGTTGTTGGTTTTTACCACACCCTTTTCCCTCAGGTGTTCCTGGTGTGGTAATTGTCCCTCCCCTATTTATTGCTTCTTCTCCCACTATTCCTTGCAGTTTATAGCTTCAGTGTTGTGGTGGTGAGCAGCAGTTTGGTTTCAACTGAGAGCCTGGAGCCTCAATTTCTTCATTGAAAGATAAGTTTCCTTTTCCCTCCTGTTGTTTTGTTATTAGGCCTTAGGGAGACTCCTGTTCATCCTTCCTTTTGGAGGAACAGGTAGACTCATTCCTGTCATTAGTTTCCAGGGTCCTATAGGGTCAGTTTGGTGTTTAGGTCCCTGTGTATGAACTTGCCTACATTTGAGGCCTGTTCATACTGGTAGATAGACAGGATTTGAGCCAGGGTTTCCTGTAAGAGGTGTCCATCTTCCTTCCTTAGTTTCTAGGCCTAATCTCCTTTCCCTCCTACGCTTGGTTTGTGTTTCCCCCCACACCTGCGCGTGACACTTAGATGCAGATTGTGCAATAAATGCAAGATGAGTGAAACAGGCCTAATACCTGGCATACCCAGGACATTTCTGGCACATCTTTAGGATATGCCATCAATGTCAGATAGGTGCTGGTCTCACCTCTAGGACCTGCTCCTGTCTCCAGAACGGGACCCCCGAAGTAAACAGAGAGCACCGGCTCAGCTATTTCTGGCAGCCCCATAGTGGGGAATGGAGACCTGCCACTGTTACAGCACCAATGGTAAACTGATTTCAGCCTGCGCAAAGATGCTGTGAAAAGCAGACAAAATATCTGAGCCAAATATAGCAATGGACAAGAAATATAGACTTTACTTGGCCATATACATTGCTTCTTTGAGGCAGGAATAACATTAGGGGTTCAGCAGGAGCAGAAATATTTTCCATGGATTCCCTGGTGGTAATAAGGTTGGGAATCACTGAACTCTAATAATCCTAGTGACATGCTGTGAGTCATTTATCAAACTGGTGTAATGTAGAACTGGCTTAGTTGCCCATAGCAACTCCTATGGAAAATGTTGCCCATAGCAGCTCCTATGGAAAATGAAAGGTGGAATCTGATTGGTCGCTATGGGCAACTAAGCCAGTTCTACTTTGCACCAGTTTTGATAAATGACCCCATTATTGTTTACGTCATGAAGCCCAATACAAATAAAATGTAGAAAAAGAAAAAAGCATTTTATGCCAATAAATTGGTATAAAAGGCAGTAAATGTGATGGGGCTGATGACCCTGCCCTTGCCACTCACCCTTTTCAGAAAGTGGCATGGACAGCTTAGAAATACAACTTGCGATATTTTTCCTCACGCCATTTTCTGCATAGTAAATAACCCCATTGTATTGTATATGTCTTGTAATGTAGCTTGGTAGAAATAACAGATGGCAGGAATAGACATGTTGGCACACAGTGTATAGATTAAAATATTCTGCCTGTTTTTTTAAATTAAATTTATTCCCAAATTACATCTTTTTCTTCATGCTTTTTGGCTTGTAAGAAATGCCATGAAATTTCGGTATTTTTATACATGTTTTTTGAGGGTGGAGGAGGGTCTTTTTTTAGTCACCCAACATTTTGCCTTAAAAAATGCCACACCCACAGCATACTGTGATTTGAGGACCGCAATTTGCAGTCTCCAATGCACAGGCACCATTTGTGCAGTTGCCGCAGACATATCCAGACCCATTCAATTTGAATTGGGTCTGTGATCCATCTGCACTGCAAAAAAATAGAACAAGTGAATGTATTGTTTGTGGGCCGCAATACGGGCAACGGCCGTGTGCATGAGGCCTTAAATGAACCATGAGTGCTCATGGTTTTGTGGCAATCATATAGATGGGAATATGAAAATGCAGTGTAATCTGCAGGCAGCATGTTATAGAGCAGGAGGAGCTGAGAAGATTGGTGTGTAGTTTTGTGGGAAATGATTAGGCAAAACCTGCAATTTATTTATCTAAACCTCTGCTATTTTTACACATCAGAGTCATGTGGACAGTGCTATTCAGTAACTGACAGCCTTCCCTGTATGCTTAGTCTTGCAGAGTTAGGCCCCTTTCACACGAGTGTGAGACTTGGACATCTCCCGCATCGTGTGCCGTGTACTGAACTCCCAGCACTGAATGGGGGCTACATAGCATTATACTGATTTATGATGCTATGTAACCCGAAGGCCCCATTCACACGACCATATTATTGCGGGTCCGTATTATTGATAATACGGGGCCCCCCGGCGTGTGTACCGCACCGCTCGGAACACATGCCGGGCGGCCCCATTCAAAATGCCTATACTTGTCTGTGCATGCAGACAAGTATAGGACATGCTTCATATTTTTTAGCAGAGCCGCGGGACGGAGCTAGCTCCATGTGGCGGCTCCCCGCTCCCATAGAGATGAATGGTGCCGCATCTATTCCACAGTATTGCGAAATAGATACAGACCCATTCATACGGTCGTGTGAATGGGGCCTTACAGTTCTGGAATGTGTTGGATAACATTGTCAGCATTATCCAACACATTCCAGAACTGTAAGGGTTACATAGCATCATAGATCAGTATAATGCTATGTAACCCCCGTTCAGTGCCGGGAGTTCAGTACACAGCACACGATGCGGGAGACATTCGAGTCTCACGCTCGTGTGAAAGGGGCCTTAGGGCTGTTTCAGAGGAGCGTGTCCTGTTTGGAAATCACGCTGTGTGTGTGATCCTCTGTTCTGGACCCTGCTCTTTTACAGGAGTGCACAGCATTATACTGACTTATAATGCTGTGTGTCTCTGCCAGACCTGTATCTACTCAATTATACTAACATCATTATGTGAGTATAATTCTGTAACAATAAGGTCATGCAGAGGCACATAGCATTATAAATCAGTATAATGCTGTGCGCTCCTGCAAAAAGAGCAGGATGCAGAACGGAGGATCACGCTCGCACATGGAGCATTTCCGCACGGGGCACGCTCCTGTGAAAGAGCCCTAAGCTGTCAATCATTGAGTAGGACCAACCATATGACTCTGATGAGGTTAAGGGCTTGTTCACATCACCGTTCAGCCCTTCCGTTTTCTTGCTCCATTTAGGAGTAGGAGAACGGAAAGGACAGATTCGGCACATAACTGAGCAGAACGGAGCCTAAGGACCCCATAGACTATAATGGGGTCCGTTAGGTTTCCGCTCAGAAGACGTGCACAACTTTTGTATCCGCTTCAAAAATCATCTTCATTATAGTCTATGGCAGGGCTGGCCAACCTGTGGCTCTCCAGCTGTTGCAAAACTACAACTCCCAGCATGCCCAGTCTGCCTACAGCTATCAGCCTACAGCAGGGCATGGTGGGAGTTGTAGTTTTACAACAGCTGGAGAGCCTCAGGTTGGCCAGCCCTGGTCTATGGGGTCCTTAGGCTATGTTCTGCTCAGTTATGTCCCGAATCCATCCTTTCCGTTCTCCTGCTCCTAAACGGAGCAAGAGAACGGAAGGGCTGAACGGTGATGTGAACGAGCCCTTAGATGAATAAACTGCAAGTGATGCTCAGCTCCTCCTGCTCTATAACATGCTGCAGATTACAATGCATTTCATGGCGACAGGTTCTCTTTAACCCCTTCCAGACCCAGCAATTTTCTGTTTTTTTACTCCATGCCTTCCCGTAGCCATAACTTTCAAAATTTTCCATTCACATAGCCGTATGAGGACATCTCTTTCTAATGGCAGCATTTGATATTGTATACAGTGTAGTGGGAAGCTGGAAAAATTTTGAAATGGGGTGGATGAGCAAGTTCAAGGCAAGAAACACGCCATAAGTAAGAGCTTGCTTTCTGACCTCTGACAGGATCACACAGCTTTAGGTCTCATTCAGACGGCCGGAACAGGTGCGGACCCATTCATCTGTGGTTCCGTTCCGTGGCTCTGTAGAAAAGATAGAGCATGTCCTATTTTTATCCACAATCACGGACAAGAATAGGCATTTTCTATTATGTGCGGTCCACAAATTACAGAATGCACACGGCTGGTATCCGTAATTTTACGGTCACCTGAATGCCCCCTTATAATGAATTATAATGCTGTGTGTCCCTGAGAGTCCTGGAATCTATTAATTACACTGACAGCATTATGTGAGTGTAAGGGATTATGCACACGGCCAAAGCCGTTTTTGCGGTCTGAAAATTGCTGATCTGCACACTGATACCGGCTGTGGGCACCTCGCATTTTGTGGAATGTAACATCTGGCCCATAATAGAACAGTCCTATCCTTGTCCATAATGTGAACAATAATAGGGCATGTTCAATATTTTTGTGGGTGCCAGAACGGACATACGGAAGTGGACATTTTTTTTCCCCCCCAAATGTAGCATGTTGTAGATATGGTGTTATTTCAATCATTTGTCCACACACTATAGGAAAAAATGCATGTCAAAAATATGTGACCCGAAAAAAGCCACCAAAATACATGAATATCATTCAAAAACTGCTATAAAATGTGCATTAAAGAAGCTTACAAAAAATGTATGGAAAATGCTGGAAAGAAAGGTGGTTTCTTTTTGTTTTAGACATGCAATGTGAAGAAGGTCTCATACAGGTGCCAGTTTTGGGATTGCTCAGTACCCTAGTGCAAGACACCACTGACAGCGGCATCAACCTCGTTCTTCCACAGACTCCAGCTCCACGTGACCGGAGACACCACGTGACGTTCTGACGTCAGACAGTCATTATACAGAAGTTGTTACTAGTTGCTACTCTACCCACTGGACTCCAAAACAATGGAGGAAGAGCGAACTGCCAGGAAGTCGTGGTGTAAAGTTGTGGCGTCCCTGCTGCCGGACGTGCGCCTCACCCCCGGCTCTACTATCACTATATTATTGTCCCTGGCGATATCTGTCCCGGGAATGAAGAGGGAGCCACCTGCTGACAGGAAGCTGGACCTTGAGGCTGGAGTGCTGGAGAGTGTTTCATGTATGGCCGCCTCTGTCAGGCACTACTACCAGAGGGACGTGGTGGCGGGTGAAGACATCACACAATGGGAGGAGAGCTGTCTAATGTGGTGCAGGGGAAAGTGAAGTTGGTGGTGATGACAACCAATTAGGTTTTTGCTTTCATTCTGTGGAGGGGATACAAATGGAAGGGTGCACCTGATTGGCTGTTGCCACTTTTCCCTAGAGCCACATTTGATAAGCCACTGATGGTTTACTGGCACCTTACAGTGATTATAGTGTCGCCCATATTGCTTCCTAATATTGGGGGATTGTATTATATGCAGTTGCCCAATAGATTACCTCATATTCCTCTGGCACCACTAGCATTTGAGGCCTGGTACTCTAAAGCAGGGAACATTTATTGCAGTGGCCTGCTCACTCATTAGGTTTTTAGGTGTTTTTCTTGATATGTGTGGTGCTTTTATTATACAAAAAAAGTTACCTCCAGATGTTAACTATAAGGGCTCATGCACATCACCTTATATAATTTGTGGTCCGCAAAAAACTGATCCGTAAAAAATACAGATGACGTCCGTGTGCATTCCGTATTTTGTGGAGCGGAACAGCTGGCCCCTAATAGAACAGTCCTATCCTTGTCTGTAATGCAATAATAGGACATGTTCTATTTTTTGCGGAACGGAAACAGAATGCACACGGAGTAACTTCCGTTTTTTTTTTTGCGGACCCATTGAAATGAATGGTTCCGCATACAGTCCGCAAAAAAGCGGAACAGACATGGAAAGAAAATATGTTTGTGTGCGTGAGCCCTAAGTCTGTGGGAATTATGATATGAAGTAAAACATGCATTTTTGTGGTTACATTTTTATTTTCACTTGTGATTTTTGGTCTATGGCGTTTTCTGAAAATGGCAACATGCTCCGGCATTAGCATTTTTTGGCTCATGTTTATCATTTTGATGCCGTGGAATCTATTGTTTAACACAAATGCATGTGTCAATGTGCATTGCATTTTTTTTTAATGCCGTTTTTACAATAGATTTTATTAATAGAGATCTACAGAGGAAGTGACATCAGAGGGTGGTACATAGTTTCCTGTTTGAAGGGTTTGCCCACTGTTTAGCAAGTGATCGCCTTCACTAGCTGATCAGTGGGGTCCGGCGCGCCTCACCCCCCACTACACGGCTCCATCTGCTGTGAAGTGGATGGAGCTCATTACTACAACACTGCTTCCACTGAAGTCAGTAACTATCTCTGCCCACTACACGGTTGATGGAGCCGCGTAGTTCCGATGACGCACCTACACATGAACAGCTGGTCATCCATGGTGCAGGGTGATGGATGCTCACTGATGAACTATTGATGGTATATCCTGAGCATAGGCCATCACTTACTACTTGGTGGGCAACCCCTCTAAGAATGCATCTAAATTGCCCTATTTGTAAAAATGCTACACAAATACAACCTAAACACCTGAAAAACTGGTATTTTTTTCAGACTTTTCGGTCTCAAAAAGCTCAAACAAGAATTGTGTAAAGGCAGTCTAAGGGCTCATGCACACAATTGTACTTTTCATCCACATTTTTTGTGGATCGGATGCGGACCCATTCACGTCATTGGGGCCACAAAAGATGCGGACAGCATGTCCAGTAAAAATATAGAACATGTGCAGTTGTCCGCATTACGGCCAAGGATAGGACTGGTCTATTATGGCCTGGACGTTGCTGGTATCTGCAATTTGTGGACCACAAAACAGGCAACAGTTGTGTGCATGAGCCCTAAGGGTGATGGATCCTATTGCCTCTCTTCTGTGGACATCTCATGTATTTGCCCAGGGTTGGATTTGATGAATCTTCATGCGCACTGTGAGTGAGGCAGCAATATTGTTGTGAGTTTTTTTTCACAAGATCTGTTTTTCAGTTTACAGGTTGATCACATATATTTATTTCCATGAAGATCTTCCAACATTAGTCTGCAGTTGCTTGATTGTCTGGTATTTTGGTGGCGGTTTTGAAGAGAACGTTGGCACGGTGAAGTTCTGCTTCCTCACACCTCTGTTTGCCATATGGAATGGACTTCTCTACCTGGTTGTTATTGCCACAGGCGTCAGCTTTCAGTTGGATGGAAAAGTCCAGGGATTTACGGCAGTTGCCTTTTCCATGGTTAGCGTCTTCGTAATACGCACCAGCCTGAGGCGACTGATACTCTTTGGGTTCATGGTACCCACAAAGGTGATGCCGCTGCTATTTCTCATCCCCGCTGCCTTTATACCACATGCCACCACCCTTAGTAATGTATGTGGTATACTGGTGGGGCTTATTTGTATCCTTTTACAATGTTTAGATGTTAGAAGTATTGTCACATACTTCCTGTGCCCTTCACATTAGATCTACAGAAAAACAGTGCAACTCTACCCATAGCTGAATATTTGGTTTTAAACTGAAATCTTCCAAATGTTCAACTGGTAGCAACCAATAAAAATGTTGTCTTTTGAGGAAATCTATACTTGACAGAAAGAAAGTGCCTGGAGAAATTATTCTGCATGTACTAACTTCTGTCATTCATAAAAACCCAGCAAAAAATCACTTTAGGACTGACAAGATTGTCCAACTCTTGTCCTAGGTACCCTACCTCCCTGTGGACAGAATAACCAACCACTTCTTTAAATGGTCACTAACCTTTCAATAAAATTAACATAAATCAGTAGTACATGTGACTATAAGAAACTTTGTAATGTGTCTTATTAGAGAAAATGCCTTTTTGCCTCTAGCGGCTTATTACTTTTATCCTTTTCCTCTCCATAGTTTTCTAAGAGCAGCATATAATCCGATCCTTCAGTCCATCTCATCTCTGAAGACGGGTTTAGCAGAGAATGTTACTTTAGATGGGGAGAAAGAGGCATTTTGTTAGAGTTTTTTTTTAATATTCCCCTTTACTATTGATTTCTGCAGAGTTTGTAGAAACAATTTAAACCAAAGGGGTGAAATCTGCAGCACAATACACATGGAACACATGGATTTTGCCACAGATTTGCAACAAGGTCGACAGAAAATCGAAAACTGTCGTGTGAATAAGGCCTAAGGGCCCTTGCACACGACTGTATGCCCTCCGAGACATACGGTCCATGAGCAGGCCATATGTCCCGGAGCGGCATAGATCGTGTGCATGGGAGCTCACAGCATCATAGATTACAATGATGCTGTGCACGTCTGGTGGCCCACGGGGCTATTGTCCCACACTCATAAAATCATATAAGTGCGGTCCCGCGGGTGGCCCGACGTGCACAGCATCATTGTAATTTACGATGCTGTGCGCTCCCGTGCACACAATCAATGCCACTTACGGTCGTGTGTAAGGGCCTCAGTGGTGGGGTCAGTGTTTGATCAGTGATTTCCATCCGTGATTGTGAGTCTAAACCAAGAGTGGTTCCTACACAGAGATAAGGTATAAGGGAAAGATCTGCACATGTTCTGTGTTTCTGACCTGCATCTGGTTTTGGCTCAGTATCACTGAGCAAACACTGTGTGAAAGCGGCATGATTCTGGTTTCTATATAAAATGTGCATGAAGCATAGATTTAAATGTACTGTTTTGTATGGTTCATACATGTTATGTGCTCTTTGTGTGTATTCTTTAATTTGATCACAGATGGTATGGGTGGCTGCTTTTTCTTGGACCCTTCAGAATCATTACTTTCACGAATAGATCAGATGGTGCCATTCAAGGTATTAAAAAGCATCCCAGTGTGGAGATACATCCCTGCAACTTCTGCGGAAAGGAGTGCCTCTCAAGCCAGAAAGTAAGTAACTACCAGGCACAATGGCCTCCTCTGCTGTATAAAGGCGACATTTAGTTGCAGTGTAGAGATGTTACCTTGTAGTGGACAGTGGAGTTGAAGCCTCATATTAGCTATCTACTGTACGACCAATACCTGCTGATTGATGTCCACCATGCAGACAAAAACACAGATTTATCCAAAGTGGTGTGACCCAAAATTGGCATAGTTAGCCATAACAACCAGTCATATTGCATCTTTCATTTTTCACAGCTCCTTTGGAAAATGAAAGATGGAATCTCATTGCTTTTGGCAACTAAGCCAGTTTTCCTTTCCACCAGTTTTTATAAATCTCCCCCAGAATCTTATTAAATCTCTCAGGACGATATGCTGAATTGGCATTGGTGCTACATAATCTAATCACACTTTTATGTCCCCAACAGTGATGTTTTTTTTTTTTTCTTTTTTCTCTGAAAAGTAGTTGCAGAGGTCCCTCAAATTACGCATTGTATTCTGTAAGCATTGTAACTTCAGTCCATAACTCTATGGGAAAGTAGTAATTGGTTTCAAAGCCTTAAATATCATCCCAAGATAAGTAAAAAGGAAGGTTTATGAAAAATAAACAGATAAAGCAAGTCCTTACTTATAACAGGAATAGATGCTTGAAGCTGTAGATCACTGATGAGCACAGGAGCTTCTACACACAGTGTACTGGAGAAAAATACAATGGAGTTGCCCTCACCGGACGTACAAACTAGTAGCTCATCCTGACCCAGACAGAAGGCAATACAGGACATGTAGTACCACACTGTACTGTAAAGAGGAGCCACTAGACAACTACCCCCTCCCCAACCCCTTTCAATCTGCACTCAACATTTCACAATGAAAATGTAAAAACTGAATTTTAGCACATTTATGAAAAGGAAAAAGTAACATTTCGCATGGATGTAAATATTCAGACCAATTGCTATGACGTTCACGTTCTCTTGATGATCTTTGAGATGTTTCTACACCTTACTTGGAGTCCACATGTGATAAATTCAGTTGACTGGACATGATTTGGAAAGACATCCCCGTCTAGGTCCCACAGCTGACAATGCATATTGGAGCAAAAACCAAGCAATGAGGAAGAAAGTCTGTAGAGCTCAGAGACAGGATTTTGGGGAGGCCCAGACCTGGAGAAGGGTACAAAAAAATTTCTGCTGCACTGAAAATTCCCTCCATAATTCCAAAATGGACTCTTCCTAGAGTTGGCCACCCACCAAACCCAATGGATTATGGGGAAGGACCTTGGGAAGATAGGTGACCAACAACCAAATTGTCAGTCTGGCTGAGCTCCAGAGATCCTGTGTGAAGATGGGAGAAACTTCCAGAAGTTCAACCATCACTGCAGCACTCCACCAATATGGGCTTTATGGCAGAGTGGCCAAAAAGAAGCGTCTCCTCAGTAAAAGAGTAATGAAGACCACGGCACTCAGTAGATTTCAGGCTTTTAGTGTTTTATTTGATCCATCCAAAATTCAATATGTGGACATTGGCCAACGTTTCGGTCTATACCTAGACCTTGCTCATGGCCTAACATAGACAAGAGGTAAGTATTATTTATATGGTACAAATAAAGATTAAATATACATAAAAAATGGATAATGAGAGACAATGTCATAGTTATAGTAGTAATCTTAGTAGTGTTATCACAATCGATAGGATATTTGAGACATCCAAATGGAGCTTTCATGCTGAGTTAGAGTAGACCACAATATATGATCAAGGCAGGATAGAAATACACAGTGGTACTAGTATGATAGAATATCGTAGTCAAGGGGAGGAGTTGTCCCATGCATCAGGAATAGTAAACTGCAGTGGAGAAGGTGGAACTCGCGCACAGGCAATAGGTAAATCTTAGAGTCATGGGTGGTAGACAAAGGTAGGGTAAGTTAGGAGGACATTTGTAATCATATGGTATGATCATCGGTGGTAGTGAGGCTTAACTTGCACACGTCCAGCGTTTCCAGTTAAATGGAGGATACTGGCGTGTGTGTCTGTAGTGCGGGCATATGAAGCGCCGGCCGCCCGTCGCGTGCGGACGTCGCGTCCGGGCGGCGCATGCGCACTAGATTCATGAGGCCAGTAACGGTACTGGCAGACTGGAATGTAAGCGCAGGCGCCCTAAGTGATATAGAGGAGTGGGGAAATTGAAAAGATGGGTAGATAGGTGGTGATGTGCAATGGAATAGAGCAAAAATGTTGGTAGAGCATAAGTATTGGAGCAAAATTATCATTATAGTCCGTTCATGGAGTAAATAAGAGATATGCAGGTGGACATATAGTAACTAGTCATGCAAAAGGAGAAGTTAGACACATCTAATGATAGCATGCATTATCAGTATTGGGTTTAAGAACTACTACCTGCCAGACGTGGGACATTTGGTCAAGGGAAGGAAGGAGACAATAAAGCATTAGAAATACAAAATATATGTAGTTATGAAATACAAAAATCAAAATCTCTATTAAGACCCTTAGGAGATAGAGTACCAAGTTCAAAAATCCAGAACGCTTCGCGTTCTTTTAGTCGTGCGATCCAGTTGCCCCCTCTTCTTCTATTTTGTACATGTTCGAGAATCTGATATTTAAGTTGATTAATTTGATGACCCGCCTTTATGAAATGATGAGGTATGGGTAGTTCAGTCCTATTGCATCTGATGTCAGATTTGTGCTTGGATATGCGGTCCCGCACACTCTGGGTGGTTTCACCCACGTATGCGAGACCGCAAGGGCATCGAATCAAATAGACTACAAATGAGGTGGCACATGTGTAGTGGGCTTTGGGATGGTATACTTTGCCGGAATGTGGGTGAATGACTCTATTTCCCCGAATGACGTTAGTGCATTGTGCACAGTTTAAGCAGGGGTATGTGCCTGTTTTGGTGGGTACAAGTGTACTTTGTTTTAAGGTGGGCCGTAGTGGGCCAATATCTGCCCTTAGTAAAAGACACATGAAAGCCTGCCTGGAGTTTTGGAAACAAAGCACCTAAAACAACTAAGGCCTTGCTCACCTTTCTATGTCCGTTTTGACATCCATGGAAAAGCCATCCATGTTTCATCCATAAAGATGTCTTTGAAGAATCCATGTTTGGTCCATATGTTCATATTTTGCCCTCTGTGGGTCATCCATATACCATGGTCAACAGCTGAGCCGAAAATTAAAATGTAACTGCCAAATTTTTTTTTGCTAATGTGTAGGGCAGAGATGGAGAATATTTTTCTAATATACTGTGTTTTGAGAAATTATTTATAGTAGAAAACTTGGCCAGAAATGTCACTTAGCATCGCTCTCTCAGATGAGACTAGGAAGACGGGCTGTGCTGGGAGCTGCTGGGCGTCTGCCTTCTCTACTCCCTCATCTAGTATTGGGCACAGTAGACTACAAATATATATTCATGGGGTCATTTATGAAACTGGTGTAAATTAGAACTGGCTAGTTACTAGCAACCAATCAGATTCCACCTTTTAACTAAGCCAGTTCTACTTTACACCAGTTTGATAACCCCTTTTAATTCTTGCTCAATGACCAGCATGGCTAGCGAGCTCTTCGCCTGTACTGCTAGCACACTGTGTAATGAACCAGCCACTGGGAAAGATGCCTGACCAAGCAGTTATTGTTCACTACAGGCAATGTAGGGAGGCAGGAGGAATCTGTTAGACAGTATAGAGGGACAGTTATAACTAATAAAGTACAGTGATCTTAATGTAAACCTGATTCAGAGCACTCTGAACCTTAGACTTGGCTGAAGATTTACCTTCTGACAAGACAATGACCCAAAGCAGATGGGCAATACAAAACAGGAGTGGCTTAGGGACAACTATGAGAATGTCAGTGATTGGCCCAGCCAGATCCCTGACTGGAACCAAATTGAATGTCTCTGAAAATGGCTGTCCACCAACAGTCCTCATCCGACCTGGCGGCTCTTGAGAGGATCTGCAGAGAAGAATGGCAGAAGATCCCCAAATCCAGGTTGTGCAAACCTTGTTGCATCATACCCAAGAAGACTGGAGGCTGTAATCGCTGCCAAAGGTGCTTCATCTAAGCCTTGACTAAAGGGTTTTATTACTTATTTGAGTGCAAGAGTTTAGTTTTTCCTTTTCAATAAATTAGCAAAGATTTCAGAATTTTCACTTTTGTCATTATGGGGTTTTGAGTGCAGGATGATGGGGAAAACTTGAATTTTTATTTATTTTAGCCCAAGGCTATAACATGACATAATGTGAAAAAGTGAAAGGCTCTGAAGACTTTCAAAATGCACAGTAACTTTAAAATATTACATCCTAAGGCCATTGTATCTGAGGGACCACTTGTATTAAATTCTCTGCAAATATTCTCTTGCCTCCAAATGAACTATTCCATTTTCATTAATGGTGCTTTACAAGTCTAATATGGCTGATGCTGATATTAATAATACTATTTTAACAGCCCAGTTTTTATTTAAAAACACAAGTATTAGTATTTGTAACATGCATACATTTTAAAATTAGTGTTCAGAAAGGTTGCCCTAAAAAAAAAAAAAAAGGCAGAGCAACTGGGAACCCATACACAGGCTGACTTTGGTGAAATGTTGGTGGTGTGTACATGGTCACTCTTCTGTTTTGCCTGTTTATGGGATTGGTGAAAATCCTAACTGTCAGGCCCCCTAGCCTAACATTTATGATATGATAGACTGACCCCTCCTTCTGTAGTAACTGCTTATAACATTTTTATACATGACTTCTAATTAGTTTTGTTTATTGATCTTCTTCCTTGAAGGCTCAACCCACCTCCTGGATCTTACCCAACCCAACAGTATTATACTCCGCCTCAAGGCCTCCCTGATATCTACTCTCCATATCATCACATGAAGCCAACTGGGACATGGACCACTGCTGGTGCCTCAACGTACCCAACAGGAACCGGTTCTGGACAACCGTACATCCATGATTCCCCAGGAGCACATGCACATAGTAACAATGCTAATAATTCTTTAGTAGGTATGGACTTAAATTCTCAAAAAGACAGTGCTATCACATCTGACCAGCCAGACCTGCAGCAAGTCCAGACACTGTAAATGGATGATTTTCTTGTCTAATGACTACAAGTTATCATGGAAGATGACAAGACCACAAGCTGTGCGTTTCTATAATATTATCATGGGTGGTAGGGATGTTGTGTGCCTTACCCATTCTGCTCTGCCTCAAGTCCAATTGAAGTGTCATTATGTACATATATGAAATGGATTCTGTGCAACACCAACCATCACTTTCTTAGTGCTGAGAATACCAATCAGAATAGACTTCAGGTGAAAGATTTTATGATTGATTTATAGACTTTACATTTTCTGTTGTTAGAGATGGATGATATGATTTTTGTACTGAACTTTTCTACCTTCATCATGAATTTGCCTTCTGCTCTTTATTTCTTGATAAAGATAACCTGTCGTCATGAAATGCTGGGCAATCTGCAGCCATCATATAGAGCGGGAGGAGCTGAGCAGCTTGATAAATAGTTTTATGGGTAATGATTCAGTAAAACCTATAACTTATACAATTAAAGGGGCCCTTTGAGATTCTGACATCCTGCATCAGCTTTTTGAAGAGACCACGGCCTCTTCCTAGGCCAGTGGGGTCATGTTCATTGGTCATGTGGCCTAGGGGCAGCTCAGTCCCATTCAAGTGAATGGGGCTGAGCTGCAATACTAAGCACAGCCGCGGATGGCACCGTGCGTGGTAAGCTGTGAAAAGGCTGCCGCACCTCTTCAAATAGAGGATCAGTTGATCGTTGTGGGGTCAGACCTATACTGAAGATAGGGTATCAATATCAGAATCTCAGAAAACACCTTTAAATCTTTAGTTCAGTTTTACACTGTGACTGTCCTATCACTGATTGATACCATTCCCTGTGTGAGATGGCTGTATACACACTGATAGTTGTGCATCCCTTCATGACCCCTGGGGAGGAAGAGGGATATGGAGCAGGATCTCATTTCAGACATGGCTTGATAGGCAGCCTGTAAATCACATAGACTACAGATCAAGTCCCCTAAGGGGGCTGAAAAAAATCACAGTTTGAGTTAAAAAGTTTTTGTTTTTTTTTTTAAAATAAAGAACACCAAAATATTAACTATTCATATCATCCTCTTTCCCCTTTTTACATATAAAAAGAAATAATAAAAAGAAACATAATTGGTTGTGCCGTGTCCAAAAATGACCAATTAAGATATAGACATTTTTCCTGAGCAGTGAATGCAATAACAGAAAAGCAGAAGTCATGGGGCCCCATAGCAAAAGTCAGAATTGGGCCCATCTTCTATCTACTTACCGTGTACAGTTATGGCCAAAAGTTTTGAGAATGACACAAATATTATATTTTCACATGATCTGCTGCCCTCTGGTTTTTATGTGTGTTTGTCAGATGTTTTTATCACATACAGAAATATAATTGCAATCATATTATGAGTAACAAAAGCTTATATTGACAGTTAGAATGAGTTAATGCAGCAAGTCAATATTTGCAGTGTTGCCCCTTCTTCAGGACCTCTGCAATTCTCCCTGGCATGCTCTCAATCAACTTCTGGACCAAATCCTGACTGATAGCAGTCCATTCTTGCACAATCAATGCTTGCATTTTGTCAGAATTTGTAGGTTTTTGTTTGTCCACCCGTCTCTTGATGATTGACCACAAGTTCTCAATGGGATTAAGATCTGGGGAATTTCCAGGCCATAGACCCAAAATCTCTGTTTTGTTCCCTGAGCCATTTAGTTATCACCTTTGCTTTATGGCAAGGTGCTCCATCATGCTGGAAAAGGCATTGTTGATCGCCAAACTGCTCTTGGACGGTTGGGAGAAGTTGCTCTCGGAGGACATTCTGGTACCATTCTTTATTCATGGCTGTGTTTTTAGGCAAGACTGTGAGAGAGCTGATTCCCTTGGCTGAGAAGCAACCCCACACATGAATGGTTTCAGGATGCTTTACAGTTGGCATGAGACAAGACTGGTGGTAGCGCTCACCTCGTCTTCTCCGAATAAGCTGTTTTCCAGATGTCCCAAACAATTGAAAAGGGGATTCATCAGAGAAAATGACTTTACCCCAGTCCTCAGCAGTCCACTCCCTGTACCTTTTGCAGAATATCAGTCTGTCCCTGATGTTTTTTCTGGAGAGAAGTGGCTTCTTTGCTGCCCTCCTTGAGACCAGGCCTTGCTCCAAGAGTCTCCGCCCCACAGTGCGTGCAGATGCACTCACACCTGCCTGCTGCCATTCCTGAGCAAGCTCTGCACTGCTGGTAGCCCGATCCCGCAGCTGAAACACTTTTAAGAGACGGTCCTGGCGCTTGCTGGTCTTTCTTGGGCGCCCTGGAGCCTTTTTGGCAACAATGGAACCTCTCCTTGAAGTTCTTGATGATGCGATAGATTGTTGACTGAGGTGCAATCTTTCTAGCTGCTATACCCTTCCCTGTTAGGCCATTTTTGTGCAGTGCAATAATGACTGCACATGTTTCTTTAGAGATAACCATGATTAACAGAAGAGAAACAATGATGCCAAGCACCAGCCTCCTTTTAAAGTGTCCAGTGGTGTCATTCTTACTTCATAATCATGACAGATTGATCTCCAGGCCTGTCCTCATCAACACCCACACCTGTGTTAATGGAGCAATCACTGAAACGATGTTAGCTGGTCCTTTTAAGGCAGGGCTGCAATGATGTTGAAATGTGTTTTGGGGGATAAAGTTCATTTTCTAGGCAAATATTGACTTAGCTATTGAGAAGCTGATCACTCTTTATAACATTCTGGAGTATATGCAAATTGCCATTATAAAAACTGAAGCAGTAGACTTTGTAAAAATTAATATTTGTATCATTCTCAAAACTTTTGGCCATGACTGTATACTTAACTTTTTAATGTTTTATCGGGTGTTGAACCAATAAACTACTAGATAGGAGACAGGAACCTTACAATTTAAGCCACAGACTTAACTGTAGTCAATAGAGGGATTTTCTCTGACTAAAAACCTCAGTAGTATTCTCACATTCATAATGTACTGGTATCTGAGAAACAACAATAATATAAATTAAATACACAGGGGTGTCCTGAAGGCCCATCGCTCTTCAAGTCATAGTGTTGGAATTCCACTATAAAGAGCACATACTCCTTACAGCAGCCTCCAATAGGGGGAGAGGAAACCGTGACTCCAAAGAGAGAAGAGGGATTCCATACTGTTTTTTTTTTTAAACATAAAGGTTTAACATTTTTTTAAAATAGTAAAACAAAATAAAAACAATAAATTTAGTAGCACAATAATCGCACTGACTAGGTGAATTTTTATTTATTTTTTGTTCATTTCACCAGACAAATTTTTCCCTCCATTTTTCAAGACAAGGTATAGTGACTTAAATAGTAGTATTCAAAAAAGAAAAGTAAAAAAATTATGGTTTTGAAGAACAAGGAGTAAAACCGAAAATGCGAAATGAAAATTGACCTGCTCTTAAGGGGGTTAAGTTCAGAAAGAACAGGCAGGGCAGGCTAGTAGATCATGTCTGCTCGGCGGCTCTAGCCCCCTCCACAGTGCAGCTGACCTGTGATCTGAATTTAATCACGAGTTAGCTGTGCTCATAGTCAGCGCTATGATGCTTGTCAAGCTTGTGCTGTATGACTCTGATCAGCTAGCTGTGCAGCGGGCACTGCTCTTTACTAGTTAACTTAAATTGCAGGAATTGCATGCCCCCAAATTGGCCATTTTGATTTATTTTCTGTTATAGCATTTACTGTACAGGAAAAACACATATATATTTTAATTGTGAAATGTATTTTTCATTTTTTGCACTTCTCTACCGAACAGCCTGCCAGAGTTCTATGTTGCCGATGGGAGACTAGCCTAACGTATCCTGAACATGCAATCGTCTGATTGCTTCTCCCATAGGCTGCAATGAATTACCATTGAAGTCAATGAGAGTTTCATTATGTTCCTATGGAGCCCTGCCACAGGCACATCACTGTGGAAGGCCTCAAAGGCTGCCACAGCAAAGGAATGGTTCCACCAATCTCAGCGCAGTGAGCTGTTTAGGCTCGAGAGTGCAGCACTCCCCAGGAAAGCCCTCTCAGATGCCATAGTCGCGACTGACCATGGCATTTAAGGAGTTCAGTTGTCCATGACTAGCATTATGTGTAAAACGGCAGGCACTCAGCGGTTTGGCACCCGCTCAGCTTCTGAGCAGACACAATCTGTAAACCCTGGACTTGTGCTGTATATTATGGCAGTTGTTGCCTGACTTGGCCTTATTATGCTTTATGTTCGTTAATAGTCCTCTTGCCTGTCAGGTACAAAGAAAGAGCTAATGTTTTTACACAGAACTGCTAAAAAAAAAAAAGAACAGGACTGCATTAAAAAAAAACAAAACTGAAGTGTGAACAATGGGGTTTTTGAGTTTAGTCCATGCAGACTCGAACAGCATGTGGACTGGAACATTGCATGTCTGAATGGAGAGCCTGGCACATTGGCAAGTGGATATTTGTTTTTTGTTTTTTTTTCTTCATTTATTTCTAAGTTAAATGTCATACACGTGGCCTTGAGTATTTTGACCCATATTGAGCGTTATATTGTGGCCACTACTGTAATATACTGAAAAACCAGATAGTGGTTTGATATAGGGCATCTGATGGATTATGCTGCAAGTTCTTATTACTATTACTGTATTTTGCTTATCCTTTGTAAGTTGTGCATACAAAAAGAAAAAAACTTAAAAGGAGAAAATATACCTGCCCTCCCAGATATACTTGACAGTATCTG
This sequence comes from Rhinella marina, assembly GCA_900303285.1. Taxonomy (NCBI): domain Eukaryota; kingdom Metazoa; phylum Chordata; class Amphibia; order Anura; family Bufonidae; genus Rhinella; species Rhinella marina. The sequence goes on from ONZH01011278.1 coordinate 31,502, forward strand.
TGGGATAAAGATCTCAAATTTGCCTGTGAGCATGGGCTTGACAAATTCCAGGAGCCAGGTAGCCATTGTGCATTGAAATCTACTTCTGGTATCTTTTGTGCTTATTTTCTATAGATCTCTATGAATATTCTTCCTGTCTGCTCCAAAAAAATCAAATAGTCTTCTGACAAGTTGTTACTAGCCCAGTATGTATTCAACCATGCTTTACAGGTATGTTAGTCATCTACAATTGAATGTTTGTGTCTGGTTATACTTGCACTTAATATCTACTGAAACATGCATTTTATATGGGATAACTATCAGATCGGTGGGGTTCCTACCGCTAGGACCCCCACCGGTCACAAGAACGGGGACTCCGTACCACCTCCAGACCCCTTGCTGCTCCCCTAAATTAACCAGATTAGCTGGTCGCACATGCACGCGGGTGCTCTATTCATTTCTATGGGAGTTCCAGAGATAGCCGAGTGCAGCCACCCACAATTCTGCCAAGATTTGTTTGGGTTTTCATATTACAGCGTTCACTGTGCACTCATGCACTAATAATGACATGACGTCCTTATTCTGCAAGTCAATACAATTATGGCATACCAAATTTGTGTTTTTATTTGGTTTTATTACTGTAAAAAAATTAAAACCTTTCAAAAAAATCTAAAGTTTCTTTGCATCACCATTTTCTGACAGCCATAACTTTTCTTTATATTTCTGTCTACAGAACTGTATGAGGGCTTGTTTTTTGCAGGACCAACAGTTGGTACCAATAAAAACATTTTTTGAGGTAAGTACGACTTTTTGATAACTGTTGTTCAGTTTTTTTTGTGGGGGTAAGGTAACTAAAAAATGGGGAATCGCGTTTTTTTGTCATTATGGGGTTCTTTTTTCAGGGAATAATCCTGTGATTGCTTGTCTCATAGACCATAATAGAGAACTATTATAGTCTATGTGATTTTCACTGCCTGTATATGAAGCTGTGCCACCGGAACAGATGGTGTGCGCTCAGCCTCGATGGAAGATACATAGCCACCATTATTTCTCCAAAAAAGCCATCCCTCATGTGATGGAGAGTGTGGGCCGCTCCCTGCAATTGTAACTGTGTAGCAAAGTCCACGCCAACATTGACACATGTATCAGTTGTTAAGGGCAGGGACAGTACATATCTTTTACAGCCTACGAGGTCAACGTTTTGCATGACAGCAGCAACAAGGCCAAGTCCTTATTAACACCTCCACATTTGTGTCGGTCTGGTTCCCACACCAGGTGATAATTCAGAAACGGGGCAGAGCATGGCTTCCCCTTCATCCTTTCATATATGTAAACTGAAGCATTGCCATACTGTCTTAGCACTGATGAGCTTGTGTGAGAGAGGCCACACAGCTGAACAGCAAGTTTCCCACTGGTTGTCTCCACCAACTAAAACTAGGCAAGGTGGTTAGCGACAATCACAGGAACATTGTGGCTGTGCTGCATTTGGGGTAAATAACACATACTCCCTGAATGGCGCACATGATAAATTTAGTGGTGCAATGCTTTTAAAAAAGCATCATGGCTTGCAGAATGAGCTTGACATGTCCAGGAGGCTCTCCTTATTTCAGCCGTTCTTATGTGGCTAAGAAGGTGCTCCTGGACTGGCAGTTACGAAACAATCTGCGTTTGGACCACTTAATCAGTGATGTTCGAACTCATGGAATTCCACCTTGCATATGCTGGAGTATTTGTACAAGCATCATAAAGGGGTCAATGATTACATCATGCCCAAAAACATCACAGCATTGAGCGTGTTAATTTGAGTGAGGCGTTGGCAGATCATCAGGGATGTGTGTCGCATTCTCAGACCCTTCAAAGAGGCCACCAGATTTGTGAGTAGAAACAGCAGTGGCATCAACATTTCCATATCCAACAAAATAAGAAAAGCATGGACTGCACATGATATGCATTGATCTATCAGATCTATCATTGCTTCTGAGCACAATTAACACCAATTCACAGCGTAACTAATAGTGTACAGCCCCATAATCTACATACTGTACATGAGGCATTTGTACACGTTTTGATCAAAATTAGGGATGAGAGAAGCGAGCTTCAGATCCAACTTTCGAAGTTTCTTCGCTTCAAACTTTGTTTTAATGCTGTACAGAGATCCATCTCTGTACAGCATTAAAACGAAGTTTGGAGTGAAGTGATTGGATCCGAAGCTTGCTTCGCTCATCCCTAAATGTATAAGCCCACTGACCACCTCAGGGTTGCCTCTACAAGTGGATACCTACTGTAATTTGCGCAGCACCATTGCCACAGCACTGCACCAGCAGGTGGCATGACCCAGAAATCCAACAGCACCCCTGCTCTCAAACTAAGCCCCCTTGGCACTTTGCCCCACCAACCTACAGCAAAGTCACATGGAGGAAGAAGTGGATGAGGAGCTACCACTGGAGGAGGAGTTTGTAGTGCATGGTGACATGGAGTTTTTCCAGGCACAGCTAGGGGACATGGCTGAGGACAATGACACTGGCCATGACCAACCATTACAGTGCAGGATGAACCTGAAAGAAATAGGTCTTTGGACACGCTGGCGAGCATGGCAAACTATATGCTTGGTTGTTTACGACAAGGATTTCATTAGAATCAAGCATCTGGATATTCATGTTTAGACTCTCACTCTCAAAGTGAAATGAGGAAATTGGTATGGAATGGTAAAACTTAGCTTTGTGAAAATCAATGAAGCATAGCATTCACCCATTTGGAGCTGATGCTAATGATTAGATTTTCTATTGTTGACAGTTCCTATTTATTGCCTGGTCAATTATTCCACTGCCGCTGTCTGCCCGTCCATCATGTTTGATACTGTATTGCTACTGCCACAGCTGCTACTTCCTCTGCTTCTTCTACTACCACTGCACATCTCCTGCCTTGCCTGTCAGGATCCATTCTGTGCCACTACCACTTTTTCAGCCACACATCTCCTGTCTGGTTCCATACTGTACTGCTGCTGTTCCCCAAAAAAGGGTACATTTTTTTTTGAATGCATGTTCAGAAAAACCTTTGCTTCTTCTGACACTACTGTGTATGTAAGACATTGCTTCTTTTGGTACTACCATGTGTGTATAAACAACGACAGGCATCAGTCCCCAATAAGGGAAAATTTAGTGGAAGTTTTTTTAATTTTAAAAAGCTTAACATATCTGACAGTGATTTTTCGACAGGCTCTTTGTTAAAGAGGACCTTTCATGTGTCCTCACACTGCTCACAGTCAGGGAGGAAACCTTCTCCCTGACTGTGACGCTCCCCACTGTGATTGGACAGCGCTACAGCCAGGGAGAAGGAGACGCCCATTGTGAATCCCTGGCGTCTCCTCCTCCCTGTACCGATGCTATGCAATTTGCATAGCGCTCCGGATCTTCACAGGGGCGCAGCGGGCCAACGGAGCTGCGCCCCGAAAAAATTGTAAGTGCCCCCAACTCCCCGGCCCATGCCCTGTAAAAACTGCTAGTTAGTTAGCAGTGTGAGGACACATGAAAGGTCCTCTTTAACACTTTCAACCAAGCATTTTATCATAGCTATGTGTTCGTTTCACTTTGATAATGTTAAGGGTCCATTCACACGAACGTATATTTGCGGGCCCGCATTACTGTGGACCCACAAATATACGGGGGCTGCCCGGCGTGTGTTCCGACCGTGCGGCCCCATTGAAAATGCTTATACTTGTCCGTGCGCACGGGCAAGTATAGGACATGCTTCAAAAGAGCCGCGGCACGGAGCTAGCCCCATAGAGGTGAATGGGGCCGCATCTATTCCCGCAATTTTGCGGATAGATACGGCCCCATTCACACGGTTGTGTGAATGGGGCCTAACTATTGCTGTCTTAAAGAGCTTGAAGTGGGAGGAATTATTGTCATATGCCAATAATCAGGCTAGTTGGAGCAGCTTCAGTGTCGGTCAAATTTATTTGTACACAAATGGAATTTTTAGACTGATTCACTACAGTTAGACCTGAAACAAATTTCCAGAAATTCTCCCATCTCTGTTCAAAAGCCATTACTTTTTTTGTTTAAAATTTAAAGGAGTATACTAAAAAAAAAAATAGGAGTATACTAAAATATGGCTAGCTATGAAATACTCTCATTGACAAAAAAAAAAAAGGAAGGAGTTGTTGGAATTGAATGAAACTTTCTATGTGTGAATGTAATGATGATATCTGTAAGTGATTACAATATTAAAGTGGATGGATAACTTTATTGGGAAAAGGAGGCTCTAATACTCTTTTAGGTCACCTCTAGTGTGGATACATGATGAGATACAGAAGGGCACGGAGGCATACAGGTTCCGTATGGTATCCTGTGACACATTCCGTATGGTATCCTATGGCACACTTCCATCCTAGCTGATCCCATAAATGCTCAGTTGGTGATAAATCTGATGACAACGGGGCCAAGGAATTGTTGCAATCTGGCAGAGACGTTCCTGGGAAACACGTTCTGTGCGTGGGAAAGCATTATGCTGATAAAAATGCCAATAGGAAGCCCTGCAAAGAGAGGCAACACGTGGCACATATTGCCAAGTTTTTCCTTGTATTACTACTAGGGGGGACTGACTGTCATATGTGATGGCTCCACCAGTTATCAGATCAGCAGTTGGAGCAGTGCGTCGCTCCACAGCAAGCAGGATTAAAGCGCTTGACACCAGGCATTTATACTTGAACCTGACTGTCATGAGATCCCAAACAAAACCTGGATTTGTTGCTAAAGACTATATGGTTCCAGTCCATAGCAGTCCAGGTTTCTTGTTCACGACACCACTGAAAACAAAGGTGACAGTGGTAAGGCTGTCAATAGCAGGACACATAATGAGCACCATGACACCAGATTTTCTTATGCAAGCAGAGACAGGAATGGGTAAAGATGGTGTCAACTGTGTCCGAATGGTCTACAGTGAAACTGTAGGAGCTGCTTGTGCTTATCAGTGAATAAAACGATCCCCTCTACTGGTGATCTGTCTGGGCTGCCCAGAGCCTGTTTGCTGTGTGTATACCCTCATGTAACCACTGCTCCCAACACTTCCTAATAGGTCAGTAAAGCACAGATGGGGGGGCAGTTTGTTGAAACAACCATACTGCTTCTCTCTGTCAAACGATGTCAACATCTTCAAGTGCATCATAGTGGCATGTCTAGTAATTAGTGATCTCTCCCCATACGGTACACTACTGAAAAGTAACCTATGAGAGCCTTTTTATAGGGCAGTGAGGGAATGCGACCACACCTATAATCATTAACATATCTGCCTGAGACATAACTGCATGCCCTGTTTGCCAACAATCTGACATTTCCATCTGGGTGTGTTATACGAATAAATTTGAATAACATAATTTTGATTTGCAAATGATGTAGCCCATAAACATGATGTGAATAGAACCAAAAAGGAATGGAGAGGAGCAAAACACCTAAAGAATATTTATTTGGAGGTTTGTTTTTTTTAATTCAGAACAATCACAATTTTCTCTAATAATGTGAATAAAATAACTGTAGGAATGTCATCAAGATATTCACTGTTAAACCATGCACAATGTGTTGTAGGGCTAGCTCAGCTGAATGTGATGATCTCTTTCATTTAGTCATCCGTTGCTTCAATCTGGAGAAAATGTACTTTTAATCCATATGCAACTCAGTCTGGACACCTTTGGGGGGACTGTTTTTTATTATTGCATTCTACTCATTTGGGGCTAAAAATATTTTTTTCAGTTGGTGTTTATTAAAAATTTCCAGCACTTTTTGTACTCTAGGGGTTCATTGAGAGTGTATCTGCAGAATGTGAGTTTCTATTTACCTCCAGTCCTGTTTAGGAGCTTTAGGAGATCACATGAGTTGTCAGATGACTGGATTCACTGTAAACACAGAACCTGCTGCTCTGCAAATACACAGATTAAAGTTATACTGGGAGAAACCACTAAGGAAGGAGTTACATTGAAGCAGTGCTATTGCAACGTTACATTGCTCATACCACCTACAGTAGGACGGAAGTCCTGTGTGTTGCGGCAGGAGGCTATAGCTGCTACGTTCCAATGGAAAACTGTGTCTGGCCGGCGCCTTGCTGCTCATTTCCTCTACAGAGGAACATGTACCCGGCAGTGTAAACCAGAGGGAAGATGCACTACTCTGTAGATCTACATGTACCCGGCGCCCACAGCCAGACAATGTGCATACTGAGACTAGAGGATGGTGCGTGAGCGTGGAAGAGAGCAGTGTGCACAGTGGAGCTATTATGGACACCCCAAAAACCCTGGAGTCCCACACATAGGGGGAAGCGGTATGACACACAGCGCCCTTTATATTCGATATATGATATAAGGACACAAATATATATCCACAATATTTACTACCTATGCCCTAACAAGGGGACCCGCACCTATATCCAGAACGGAGCGGGGAGCTCCTCGCCTGGCCACCACCAGGCGCAGCTCCCCGCTGCTCCCATAGCCATGTGTGGCCACCGCTCCCATTCATTCCTATGGAGCCGATGGAAATAACCGAGTCAGCACTCAGCTATTTTCAGCGGCCCCATAGAAATTAATGGAGGGCGGCTGCGCATGCGCAGTGTGCCCTCCATTCATTTCCCCATTCCGTTTTCGATATAGGTGCTGGTCCCAGAGGTGGTACACGCACGCATCAGACAATGGGGGCATATCCTAGCAATATGTCCCCATTGTCTGAGATGGGAATAACTCTTTAAGGATTGGACAATTATATTTTTACATATATATTTTTTTTAATATATAATTTTTATTGAGCTTTTGTCCAACATTTACATTGCTTACATTATACTGTGAACAATAATGTTCACCTAAGGCTCCATTCACACGTCCTGATTTTTCATCCGCGTCCGTTCCACAATTTCGGACGTTTTTTGCGGATAGTATGCGGATCCATTCATTTCAATGGGTCCCGAAAAAATGCGGACATTGCACCGTATGTTGTCCGCATCCGTTTCTCCGTTCCATTTTGCAGATCCGCAAACAGAAATCCTCCTGTCCTACTTTTCCTCCGATTTTGCGGTCCGTAGCCCAATACAAGTCTATGGGACGTCCGTAAATGCGGAAGACATGCGGAAAGCCATCCGCATGTCATCCGCATTTGCAGATTCCATTCCAGGAGGGTAGAAAAGAAAGGAAAAAAAAAGATTTGATTACTCCTTCCGTTTTTTGCGGATCCGCAAAAAACTGACCGTTTTCCAGGATGTGCACAAACACGGACGTGTGAATGGAGCCTAATAAACATCAGTAATAATTCCTGAACAAAGGAACCCCAAATAACCCCCCCCCTTCCCCCCCTTATGATGCTCTGGTCAAAATAGCGAGGTCTAAATACTTATTTAGCTAGTCTATTTGGAGTCTCCCCAATGTACCTACGTGTTTTCTTTTGAGATACCATTCGGTTAAAATCAGGGTTGCCAACCGTCCGTAAATTCCGGTTGTTTTTCTCTGCCGTCCGTAGCGTCCGGCAGAAAAAAACACCGTCCGTGAATTTGTGGCCCGAAACACCAAAGTCTGTACTGCGCATGCGTGCAGTACAGACAGTTAAGTTCCCCGCTCACCGCGCTGCTGGCCCGCCCCCCACCGCTGACTGGAAGATAGAGGGCCGGGTGCCGCATGGAGCTGGCGCGCGTGCAGATGCCGAGTCCTGTCCTGTGCCGGAGAGAAGAGGAGGAGGAGGAGCCATGACGGAGGTCAAGAGGAGGAGTCCTACTGGCCACCAATGAAACTGCCCCTGTCCAGTGTTCCCTGCCTCCGCTCAGGGCCTTTCCTGGCCCGCTCACCGCCGCGAGTCCTCCCTCATGTCGGGCTGTCGGCAAAGGGAAAGAAGAAGGGAGAAGAAGATCAAGACCCCAGCCCCCTAGAGAGCGTTGGTGTCGGAGACAAGGGCCAAGTAACTGTAAGTTTTTATGTGTTTCGTGTGTGTGTGTGTATGCATACACTGTGCCACACAATATACAGTATACCTCTATACTGTGTATATACTGTATATTGTACAGCATGGCACAGGGGTTATATTGTCCGGCATGGTGTAACCGTCATGCATTTGCTGTACAATATACATTATAACCCCTGTACCATGCTATACAATGTACAGTATAATCCATACACCATGCTGTATAATATACAGTATAATCCGTACACCATGCTGTATAGTATAAAGTATAATCCGTACTCCATGCTGTATAATATACAGTATAATCCGTACACCATGCTGTATAATATACAGTATAATCCGTACGCCATGCTGTATAGTATACAGTATAATCCGTACGCCATGCTGTATAGTATACAGTATAATCCGTACGCCATGCTGTATAATATACAGTATAATCCGTACACCATGCTGTATAATATACAGTATAATCCGTACACCATGCTGTATAATACACAGTATAATCCGTACACCATGCTGTATAATATACAGTATAATCCGTACACCATGCTGTATAGTATACAGTATAATCCGTACACCATGCTGTATAATATACAGTATAATCCATACACCATGCTGTATAATATACAGTATAATCCGTACACCATGCTGTATAATCCGTACACCATGCTGTATAACATACAGTATAATCCCTACACCATGCTGTATAATATACAGTATAATCCCTACACCATGCTGTATAATATACAGTATAATCCGTACACCATGCTGTATAATATACAGTATAATCCCTACACCATGCTGTATAATATACAGTATAATCCCTACACCATGCTGTATAATATACAGTGTAGTCCATACACCATGCTGTATAATATACAGTATAATCTGTACACCATGCTGTATAATATACAGTATAATCTGTACACCATGCTGTATAATATACAGTATAATCTGTACACCATGCTGTATAATATACAGTATAATCCGTACACCATGCTGTATAATATACAGTATAATCCGTACACCATGCTGTATAATATACAGCATAATCCGTACTCCATGCTGTATAATATACAGTATAATCTGTACACCATGCTGTATAATATACAGTACAATCCGTACACCATGCTGTATAATATACAGTATAATCCATACACCATTCTGTATAATATACACTATAATCCATAGACCCTGACGTACAATATACAGTATAACACCTACACTGTGGGGTTATGCTATATATTATACAGCATGGTGTATGGACTACACTGTATATTATACAGCATGGTGTATGGATTATACTGTATACTATACAACATGGTGTACGGATTATACTGTATACTATACAGCATGATGTATGGATTATACTGTATATTATACGGCATGGTGCAGGGATTATACTGTATATTATACAGCATGGTGTATGGATTATGCTGTATATTATACAGCATGGTGTACGGATTATACTGTACTATACAGCATGGTGTACGGATTATACTGTATATTATACAGCATGGTGTATGGATTATACTGTATTGTACGGGATGGTGTAGGAGTTATACTGTATACTATACAGCATGGTGTACGGATTATACTGTATATTATACAGCATGGTGTAGGGATTATACTGTATACTATACAGCATGGTGTACGGATTGTATTGTACGGGATGGCGCAGGGGTTATACTGTATGTCTTTGATGTGACAATTATTTTAGGTTTTCATATCGCCCACCTTTGATGGTGCTGTGCCCAGCCCTGAGCCGACCCCGCTCAGCAGCTGCCAAGTCTTAGAGGGAGCACTGCCACTGTCTTTCAAAGTTTTCTGCCTGCTGCTGGAGTGGATGCAGGCAGCGTGAGATTGTGAAGCTGCAGCAAGTCTTCTGGTAAGCACTGCAGTGTGTCTGCAACAGGTATAACATAACCCCAGTGTCCAGCAGCCCCATGTACTGCCAGGCACATCTATGGCTGTGTATCACAGAACTGGGGGCCATATAGGGTATCATTTAAATTACTGAGGGCTCTATAGGGAGCTGTTAGGCTGCTGTGGGGCACTGCTGCAGAGCATTTGAGGGAGCTATAGGAGTCATTTAAGCTACTGGGGGCACTATAAGGGCCATTATATTTACTGGAGGGGACCTATTACTTTTTGGAGCACTGAGGGTTTTTATTACTACTTGGAGCACTAAGGGGGTCTTTGTCAATACTGTATTACTACCTGGAGGGCACTTTGAGGGCAGTTTCACTGCTTGGGTTGCCAACTGTCCGTAAATTTACGGACAGTCTGCAAAACCTGGCCCGAACTATGAAATCTGCACTGCGCATGCGTGCGCAGTGAAGGGAAAAGGGAGCTGAAGCATTGCAATGCTCACGCTGGAGAGGAGCGAGGAGGAGGAGTCCCACACTGACCACCAATGAAAGCCCGGCTATTTTTCTAAGTCTTCTGCCTGCAGCATTCCCGCCGCCCGCTCCATGCTACAGTGGGACTTGTATAGCAGCGGAGCTGGTGCTGCTGGCATTTAGTTAAGGTATGGGGGCATTAAAGCTGCTGGGGGCCACTATAGGGTACAGTAAAGCTACTGGGGGTACTTAAGAGGACAATATAATTACTGAGGGCACAATGAGGGCTATCTAACTTCTGGGGGCACTATGGGGACTACCTGAACTACAGGAGGGCTATCTAACTATTAGGGGTACTATGGGGACTATCTGAACTACAGGGGGCTATCTAAATTACTGGGCCACTACACAGGGCTATCTAAATTCTTGGGACACTACATGGAGCTATCTATACTGGGGCTTACTATAGAAGGCTACCTAAACTACTGAGGGCAGTAGAGGGGACCATTTAAGTTACTGGGGGTACTATAATGCGTATTATAATTACTGGGACCATTACAGCAGGTCCTTATTATTTCTGGGAGCACTACTGAAGGCACTATGGGAAAAATGATTGCTATTATGGGGAATTATTATTACTACCAGGGGTACTATTGGGGGTGTTACTATTATTAGTACAATATGGAGGGCACTACTGCTAAAAGGTGTACTTGTGGAGCATTATCACTATTGGGGCACTATTACTAACGAGGGCACTCTGGGAGAGAATTATTAGTATCAGTGGGACTTTGGGGAGCACTGTAACTATATGGGGTCCTACCTATATGGCACTGTTATATCTGCAGTATAGTATTTGGGGACATTGGGGAGTACAGTATTTTGGGCAGCACCAGGATAACAGAAAAGTTGGTAATCTAAAGTGTCTTTGTGGCAAACTCTGCAGAGAGAAGATGTGGCTGAAAGAACTCGTCATGGTGGTGTGGGCCAAATGGAGAAGATGAGAAAAGAGAAAATCCACATCAGGGAAACGTCACTGGATTTAAGAGGTATGTGGTGATGTGTCATCTTGTATGTTTGGTATTGGCGGATGTAATGTCCATCCAAATATGTCCTATGTCCTCAGAGCCATTTTATGCAGCTCTGATCTGTTAAACTGCAGCAAGGACTTGCCGGTATATGGTATGTTACTGCTGCAGCCAATCGGTGATCTAATGCTGAGAACTGGCTGCAGTGGACACATGCCATACACCTGCACATCAGTGTGCACATCACCAGCACTGTGACAGATGTGCACACTTGCCCATTACATCCCTGTCAGTCTTTGTTTACATGGCAGCAGCAATGATGCCAGAAAGTCCAGCGTGTCACAGGCGTCATCACTGCAGCCATATAAACAAAGCACTCAGTGGCAGGGGTGTAGCAGCTGAAGATTGTTAATTTATTTTCCATATGCCATATTTTATGTTTAACTACTGAACAATCCTCTTTATTTTGGGGCGTGGAAGGGGGCGTGTCCTCTAAAAAAAAGGGGGTGTTGTTTATGTCTGTAAAAAATTTGGGGCGTCCGTAAATTTTGGTTCAGTTGTCCAGAAAAATTTGAAAGAAAGGTTTGCAACCCTGGTTAAAATGAAGGGTTTCATTAGCACTCTGAGTTCTGATACTGAGAAAACTGAGTAATAATAGAGGATTCCCATCTCTGGAAAAATGGTGTAACATATTTTCCTTTAAGTTGTTCTGCTTCTGTTCTTTCCATGGTAAAACATGTTTTAAGATGATTAAAGACTTCCGTTCCTGACGGGACATGAGGCTGTAATCATTCTCTAAAGAGGCAACGTTTTGCAGCCAGAATAATTAAATGAATTATAGGGGGAAAAGACTTTCCTTGTGGTGAGGAATGAAAGAGTATGAACTCTGGAGAGAGTGGAACTGACAGTTTTAGGTGTTGCTTAATTTGAGATGTGATAAGTTTCCTGAATTTTTTTGTTTCAGGACAAGACCATACCCCATGGCATAAGTCTGACCCTTTAAGGTGGCACTTTGGACATCCCAATAATCTTGTTTGTGGAGGGGCTAGGGATGTGTATTTCAACCCATAAATAGCTTTATGGATCATTCTAAAGTGTGTTTCCCTCCAGTTTTCACTAGGGGTTATCTTCTGCACTTTTAGCCAACCTTCCAGAATCAAGTCTCTGGTAATTAGATTAGGAAAGTCTTTACCCCAATGTGCAAAAAGTGTGTCTGAGATAGTTTTTTTACTTGGTATCTCGTAATTTTTGATACAATTCAGACATTGTCCTTTCTATAGTGCCCTGTCCTATGATATGGTCGAAGTTATTTGGTGACATTTCTTTAATGGGGTTCAAAACTGTATTTCTCAGAAATCCCTTCAGCTGTAAGTACGCCAATACCTGTTCATTACCCAAATGATACTTCTCTTTGATTTCATCAAATGTGTAATACTTTTGTTCATGATGATTCCACAAACCTTTTTCCATTTTGCCTTTTTCCATTTTGTAAAGTGCCCAGGATCTATATACATATTGTTTTTGGTAAGACTTGAAATAAACTTCATTGGATTAACTGACATACGACAATAACCGCGAGGGCCCTGAAAATTAATAATATAGATGAAATGCACATTATGACTCATTTTATGGATTATAGAATGGATTAGTTACACTATTGCCCTTAAAGGTCTCCATAGCCATTTACCATTAGCAGGCTCAGCCCCTGTCTCTCCTTTATTGACAAGGCCAGGCTCCTGCATACACCTCTCTTTGGGCCCTGTCAACCAAGCCTGAAAGGGGGGAATAGCAGAGGAAACAGGAGGGTCAATATTGTGCAGAGTTTCTTGGGCCTGCCCTCGGTGCACTTAACTGTTTATTGCATATGGATTAAAAGTACTTTTCTCTCCAGAACAAAGCAACGGATCTCTAATCTGGGCCAGCCCTGCAAGTAAATATGCCTGGTTTAATTGTAAATTTCATGGTGGCAGATTCCCTTTAAGAAATCAGCAGTCTATCGACAAAAGGTCTTTACAGAATATAACAATATTGCTACTAAATAATTATGTTTGTGTGAAGATTTCAGGTTAGTATGTAAGAGTTTATCCAGCTTATTGTTTGTCCAATACTAGTGAATTGGAGACAGGGGCTGGTTAAGAGACTGTATGAAGGGGACGCTAGAATGCCTTGAAGGTAGGCTGTGCCATTTGTGTTCATGCACACCAGTGAATTCCCTGTATCGATCTGGAAAGGAAATAAAGAAAGATAAGACTTTACAAACAAAAAACTATTGGCTGGCACCACAAGATACATTAAAGAGAAAACACCCCACACTCAAACGCAAGATAAGACAATCAAGAAAAACAGTGTATAATGGGCAACAAATGAATCCAATAAAATAACATTAGGATAAAAATTACAATATTTTATCAGCAGCATTCACAGTACATAACAAAAATACTTTAAATGTGTAAAAAGTGGATATTGTGAAACCGGGTGTAGTGCCATGATATGTACCAAACAACCAACCCAAGTGCCCACTACAAATAGTATTGTATACAAGTGTTACAATATAAATATGTATTTATAGGGTAGCATTCTATTTGTTCTGGTCTGATGCCAGTTTTTTCACGTATGTGTTCGAGGGTCAGTTAGGTACCTCTGTCTCTGATTTTATTTATTTAAAAAAAAAGCCATGATGGAAACCCAATGGACCCCTTATAGTTAATGGGGTCCATTGGGAGATTTTGGTGTAATTTTCTAGAACGAGCAGAAGAACAGAATTCAGTAGCCGAGATGTGAATAGAGCCCTACATGTAATTATCAAGATTATAATAATATACTGATATACAAGGTGTTTACCAACTTGAAACAATCAGATCAATTCTCATTTCTTTTTCAAACCTTCTGTGAAAAAAAAAAAAAAGCTGCAACATGATTGGTTGCGGACATGTTTCTGAGGCTACTTTCTTTATAATTCCGGTATTGAGTTCCGTCATAGGGGCTCAATACCGGAATAAAACGCTTCAGTTTTGTCCCCATTCATTGTCAATGGGGGCAAAACTAAACTGAAGACAACGGAATGCTCCTAGAAGCATTCCGTTCCGTCTTCAGACCAGAGAGCAAACTGCAGCATGCTGCGGTTTGCTCTCCGGTCCAGGCATCCACACCAAGACGGATCCGTCATGACCCCCAATTAAAGTCAATGGGGACGGATCCGTTTGGTGTGATACAATGGTGAACGGATCCGTCACATACAGACATACACATAAACATACACAGACATATACAGTACATATACAAATACACATACATACTTACATGCTCCTGGCAGGTCACCATAGCGCAGGAGGAGCAGGACGGCGCACACATAGGACGATTCCACCCGGCACCCAGCAGAGGGCGCTGTGGGGAATCGTCCTATGTGTGCGCCATTCTGCTCCTGTACTGTGCTGTGGAGACCTGCAGGGAGCATGTAAGTATGTATGTGTATGTGTGTATATACTGTGTGCATGTGTGGGGCCGGAGCGCAGTTCCAGCACCACACGTCCCTGCGGCAGCTCGGTGGCACCATTCACCTGCCGGATGAACGAACATACACTTGATATTAGTACCTTCAGGACCAAGCCATTTTTCACCTTTGTGACCAAGCTTAATTTTGCAAATCTGACTTTAGGTGGTAATCATTTTAGAATGCTTTTACTTATCCATGCGACTCTGAGATTGTTTTTCATGACACACTGTACTTCATGTTAGTGGTAAATTGAGGTTCATATGTTTTACCTTTATAAAAACAAACACAGAAAATTTGGAAAAATTAGCAATTATGTAAATTTTAATTTATCAGCTTTTAAGACAGTTATGAATCATGAGGAGGTTCCTCATTATCACTTGAGGAGGAGAATGGCAGAACAAATTCTGATCCTTCCTCACTCAGAGTCTCTAAATCTTATGCAATCATTGCGTATGCCTCTTCGGCAGTGTATGTTCTGTGTGCCATCTTTACTGAATGTGTGTATATATGTAACAAACTGTATATATGTAACTCTTAATTCCAAAATATATTTATTGTGTTAATTGCAAAACAGGAGAAATCTCATTCACAATAGTAAGGCATATAAACGATGTAAATACATTTCTCCAACTGGTACAATCGCATACGATGAACACGAGTTAAGTAACGAAATGTGTAAATAAAACAATCGTAAACCAATAAAAATGTTCATTAAACAAAAGTTGTCTGGCTCATTTCACAGTAGAATTGTGAGAAACAGTCTGGTGAACTCCCCCGGTCAAGGGTAAAAGATGGGAGGGGAAGAAAGAAATGAAAAAGGGGAGGGGTGGGGGTGTGGAAAATAAAAATAAGTGAAGTAGTCTCCCAAAAACCAGGTTATCTGGCTATAGAGATAAATAGTATTGTAAATTGGGGGAGCTAGAGCAGTTCAGCCAGGGATTCCATATTTGCGCATAGCGTTCTCTTGTATCATTTAGCGTAGCGTTTAGCTTTTCATATAGCGCAATAGTATTGACTCTGTGGATAACTAATGACATCCGAAGGGATGGAGTACGCCATTTAGCTGCTATGTGAATCCTGGCTGACATCAGGATGAACTGAAGCAATTTATACTCCGTATAGGTAAAGGTTGGCGGCTTAAGTCCAAGTAAGTATATAGGAGCTGAAAGGGGTAGATCTTTCCTGAAAACCTCATATAGTCCTCTTTTGATGTTAGTCCAGAACTGACGTACGATTGGACAAGTCCACCATATATGAAGGGTATTCCCCACAGACTGGCATCCCCGAAAGCAATAGGGGGGGACAGTGGGATAGATAGCATTCAGCCTGGACGGTACAAAATAGGTCCTATGAAGAATCTTCAAAGAAGTTTCCATTAAGGTGACCTGCCAGCTCCCCTTACTAATCATAGTACAGCAGTCTTGCCATTGTTCCATGGAGAGCGTCTCTCCGAGGTCAACCTCCCAGCCATACATAAATGCCAATTTGGGATTAGGGGGTGGAGCATTTAACAACGAGTAAATAAAAAAAAGAGAGCCCTTCTCTGAAGCCCTGTATCTACAGAGTCTCTCAAATGGTGTATGTACTATTATATGGTTGGCTGGGATTTGAGATGTTAGGAAATGGAAAACCTGGGAGACTCTAAAGCTTTCTAAGTGTGGGGGAGAGAATGCAGATAGGAAGTATGCCCTGGACATGAGTTGAGAACGGAGTAGGAAGTCACCAACACAAAGTAGCCTGGTATGTTTCCACCAAATGAACTCGGTTGGTGATAGACCAGGTGGGAATAGGGGGTTTCTAAACAATGGAAGCAAGGGAGAGATGGGATTCTGTAATTTATATTTAAATCTAGCCTTCCTCCAGAGTTGAAGCATAAGGTAGGGGATTTTTGCGGCAGGGTCTATCATCCCCAAAGGAATGTCAGGCGACCAAATCAGTGCTATTGGGGAGGTAGGTAGTAGTAAATCAGACTCTAAATGCACCCATTGTGGGGGATGAGAAGAAGCATTAAATGAAACTAGCTGTGATAACCGGGCTGCAAGATAATATTTGTAAAGATGAGGAACTGAGAGACCGCCCACACTCTTATGTAGATGCATTATATTTCTATATATATGTAACTCTTAACGTAAAGAATGAACTGTAACAATAAGTGTATAGGTGTGCTTCCGTGGTGTTTCTGGCTGTGCCTCCGCACTGCAAAAAACTAGCACATGCACTACTTTTTTGTGGCGCGAACCGTTGGATGCGGATCGCGGACCCCATTCAAATGAATGGGTCCGCGATCCAAATCCGGCGGCCCAACTGTCAGTGCTCGTGCATTGTGAACCGCAAATTACGGTCCACAGCACAGCCACTGACTGCACACGTTCGTGTGCATGAGCCCTAACTTTGAATTTCAGTTACTTTCTTATATATAAATAAATGTATTGGCATGCAAAAGTTTAGGCACCATTGCTACTGTGAACATTTAAGCAAGTTGAAGATGAAATATCAGGGTATTATTTTGGCTTTGTACAATTTAGAATGAAAAAAGGAAAGAAGTAACTTGCAAAAGTATGGGAATCCAATGAGATTTAAGAGCTCAGATAACTTTGACCAAGGTCTCAAACTTTAAATATCCTGTTAGGGTTTAGGCTTGTTCACAGTCATAGTTTGGAAAGGCCAGGTGATGCAAATTTCAAAGCTTTATAAATAACCAGTCTTCTACCGGGACTCCTCTAAGGGCTCGTTCACATCACCGTTAGGGCTTCCGTTCTCCTGCTCCGTTATAGGAGCAGGAGAACGGAAAGGACGGATTTGGGACATAACTGAGCCCAACGGAGCCTAAGGGACCCCATAGACTATAATGGGGTCCGTTAGGTTTCCGCTCAGAAGATGATTTTTGAAGCGGAGACAAAAGTCCTGCGTGCACAACTTTTGTCTCCGCTTCAAAAATCATCTTCTGAGCGGAAGCCCTAACGGTGATGTGAACAAGCCCTAACCTTGTCCCACAAAACAGCAGCCATGGGTTCTTCTGAAAATGGTTGAGGCAGGAGAAGGATGTAGGAATATAGCTAGCGTTTTTTTTTTTTTTTTAATTTTCACAGCCAAGTGTTTCCTACGCCACAACCCCCCCCCCTATTAAGCTCAATTGATGTATGAGATCTCATACCCCCAAACAATATACCTCTTCACAATTAGAAAAATGTAAGTGCTTTAAAAATATCCAAGCAAAAAAAGGGTCCAATCCAACATCAAATATAAAGAGAATATATCTATCGGTATCCACAAAAATATATAATTAAGGTGCACCTGAAAAGAAGAAAGATAAAATTAAGAACATATAAGCAATATCAAGTAATGAAAACCTGTGGACCCAAAGCGGGCAGTAAGGAGATCTCACATACAAGGTGTTGTGGGAACAGAGTCCCACACATATCTCAGCTCAAGCAGCTTCCTCTGGGATATTAATTAAAAAATCATGATTTACTTCTAACATATGTGTTCTCTATCTTTTTACATATGTACTTTAGCATTCACTTAATTCTTGGTACTTTTTCAGTATTCAGGAAAAATGCATAAGAAATTGTGGGGTGCATTTTGTCCTGTTACCCCTTGTAAAAATGAAAAACTTGGGCCTAAAGTGACATTTTACTGGAAGAAATTAAATGTTTCATTTTTACACCTGTTTCAAAGTTCTATGAAACACCTGTGTGGGGTCAAAGCACTCACTACACCCCCTGATAAATTCCTTGCGGGATGTAGTTTCCAAAAATGGGTCACTTTTGGGAGATTTCCACAGTAGGGCTACATCAGGGTCTCTCCATATGACATGGCTTCCTAAAACCATACCTCCCGGATTTGGCGGGACAGTCCCAGATTTCAGTGGCTGTCCTGCAGTCCTGGTACGGAGGAGGTATGTCCGACTTTCTGGCAGCTGTCTCTGCTTCCATAGGAAGCAGAGACTGCTAACTGTAATGATGAAGCAAGAGCCATCTGTCGACTCTCTGCTTCATCATTCCTCCCCCCTGCCGGCGCTCCACACTGCAGGTCTGGGTAGGGGCGGGGCCGGGAGCTCTGTGTGTGGACTGCTGCTTCTGGGGAACGAGGTAAATATGTGGAGTTTGTTGGGGTTTTTTTTGTTTTTTTTATTGCTTGTGAAGGGGGCACTTTACTGGGCATATTACTGTCTGTGAAGGAGGCACAGCTGGGCATATTACTGCCTGTGAAGGAGGCACAGCTGGGCATATTATTGCCTCTGAAGGGGACACAGCTAGGCATATTACTGCCTGTGAAGGGGGCACTTTTCTGGTCATATTACTGTGAAGGGGCACTTTACTCAGCATATTACTATCGGGGGCACGGCACTTTACTCAGCATATTACTATCAGGGGACACATAACTGGGCATAACTACTCTGAGGGGGCACCTATCTGACCATAACTACTGTGAAGGGGGCACAATTCTGGCATAACTACTGTGTGGTGTTATAAAGGGTGGGATTAGGTGTTTAGTTATGTTTTGGGCGGTTATGTTAGAGGCGTGGCCTAGTGCTTTGCCGCCACATATAATGTCCCTCTTTCATCTTTTCAAAAGTTGGGAGCTATGCTAAAACCATTCCAGTAAAATCTCCAAAACCATATGGCACTCCATCTCTTCTGTGCCCTGCCCTGTGCCATTGCAGCAGTTTATGAGCACACATGGGGTGTTTTTGTAAACTGCAGAACCAGGGTAATAAATATTGAGGTTTGTTTTGCAGTTAACCCTTGCTGTGTAACAGGAAAAAAAAATGATTAAAATGGAAAATCTGCACAAAAAAATGACATTTTTAATGTGAGTAGTGTGGTTTCTAAAATTACACAATTTGTGGGTGGTTTCTATCATGTAACCCCCTCAAAATCACTTCAGAACTGAATTGGTCCTTTAAAAAGTCTGTTATGGAAATTTTCTTGAAAATTTGAAAAATTGGGATATATGGCTTACAGATGGAGAAGTAGGATGCTTGGTTTCATAGCTCTCTTTTTTCCTAGTTCAGTAGCCAACTCACCTTCCTAAATTCCAGTTAATGGTGCACTGAAACAGAGCCACCGCCACAGGACTGATGTGGACTGTGAATCTAGCCGCACTAACCAGTTTTTCTCGCCCTCTTCCGTTTTCTCAGACGTCTTAGCTTCTAAAATGGTATCTGAGACTACCACACCTTCACCATTCTCTCACATAGCTTCACAAGTGGCGTTTCCTCGTTCTCAGAGTGGACCTGCAAAACCTGCCTTCTGGGAGCCTCCACAGGCTAGCCCAGCTCACTGGACACTCTGGAGGGACCGCAGCATATACCCAACTCACCAGCAGTGAGCATACACTCTTGTAGGGCTGGGCGATTAATCGAATTAATTCGATTAATTCGCCAATTGCAAGCCTCACGATTTTAATTTTTAGGAAATTTGTGAATTCGATTTTCCTAAAATGGCGCCCGACATATAAAATAAAAAAAATCTCGGGGCGTGGCCTAGGAGCTGAAGGGACAAGACGCATGGTGGCAGAGCTCCACACAAAGATCCCTCATCCACCGCCATCTGAGACACCAGTGGGGTCCTACCTGCTCCCATCGGCAAAAGAATACATCTGGGGGCCGGAAGGTTCCCCCCGAAGGGTGATTTTCTCGCTCCGACCATTCCTCCAGTTTGCGGCCTACAGCTCCCTCTGAAGCCCCGGACTTTCCTGCCTCGCCGGGCCGACCGGAAGTGCGGGGGAGTGCGACGGAGCGGACCTCTGCTCTTTGGCCCACTTACCCACTGCCTCTATCACAGGCCCTCAGGGCCCACAGCTACCTAGCCCTATTAATAAGGAGGAGTGGGGGCGCTCCTGCTGGCTGGCTAGACCTGGGCTGAGGCCTGTGCACTGGCCGAGGCCCCGACATTTCTGGGGAGGTGAGATCCGCAGGACCGGTGGCTGGGGTGAAGAGGACCCGGTTAGGATACAGCAGGATCCGGGAACAGCCGTATAACACGACCTCCTTCATCTTGCCGCCTCTGGACCCCGGATACGTCCATCATTCCAGCCGGGAGTGGTGAGTCTAGGGGTCCTACCCCTGATCATATCCAGCCCCCACCATATCTCCCATATCGTGGAACTGCTCCTGGTAAAGTGGGACAGATTTATGGGCCTACGATCCTGCGCCCTGCTGGTCCCTCAGGCTGTTAGGGGGGGGCCCCTGAGCTTTGCATTTGCTCCCTACTCTAACCCCTGCTTTGCAGTACACCAAGCTACCACGATAACTAGGGGGCTTATTGTGCAGCCCTGATGTCTGTCACAATGATGCGACACCGTTACTAATCCACCTCGCCTCATCCGCGGCATGATATTCCTTGGAGGTTCTTTACTCATTCTCTTCATCACTTCCGCACAAGCTCATCTTTCTATTTGATCTTTAATATACTCGATTATCTACTACCAGCTTCTCAGCGAGGCATGCCTGCTAGATCGCAAAAGAAAAAACTGCAGGGCCCTCCTTCATCCTGCCAAACGTTACCAGAACTCTTTCGCACTCCACAACCATCCAGCATGGAACGGCCGGACTCGCCTACTGATAGTACTAGCTCACTGATACCCTCAGAACCTGAGCCTGCAGTGGAGAATCCGACTCCAGCTTTTGATCCAACTGAGCTTTATAACAACATTAAGGCTCTCTTTACCACAGAACTGTCCAGAGCTGTGGCGGACTTTACAAAGCAAATTCAGGACCTGGATAGTCGAGTCTCCGACATGGAGGAAAGGATGGATGGAGTCGCAGACGCCCTGGACGCTGATAATTCTCGACTGGACGGTCACGCTCAGAGATTGGAGGCCTTAGAATATAAGCTAGAGGACTTGGAGAATCGTAATCGTAGAGCCAACCTCCGAATACGAGGCATGCCGGAAACCATTACTGCTCTGCAACCCACGGTCCTGAATCTATTTCAAGCATTATTACCTCAAGTTGACTCTAACATGTTCAGGATGGACCGAGTACATAGAGCTCTGGGACGCCCAAGAAATCCCAATGTACCCCGGGATATCATACTTAAGCTACACTACCCAGAAATGCATGATACACTTCTGGCAGCGGCACGCAATTTACAGGCTCTCCCGGGGGTTGATTCCTCTGTGCAATTGTATGCTGACCTGGCTCCAGTTACATTAGAAAAAAGAAGAATGATGCGGCCGGTGACCTTAGCACTTCAAAGAGCCCAAGTTCGCTATCGGTGGGGTTTCCCCTTTCATGTTGCCTGCAAGATCAGTGGACACGACTACTCAATAAAGGATCTTTCGCCCTACATCTACCGCATCTTTAACGCAAAGACCAATGAGATCGTGGAACACTCGCCGACAGCCTCTTCCTGCTCCACCTGAAGCCCCTCGACGCCCCCGAGATCCTCCTTGAAGTCTGTGACAATCTACGCGGTACCCTGGGAGTTTCAATTTTCTTGGACTACAGCGGTGGGATCCTGTCCTTCCACGCCGAAGGCCTGTATTAACCACTCTATTGAGTCCCCCGCTTTCTGGTGCGGGACTGCCTGTATTTGTTTCTCTGGTTTCATTGTTTTATTTTTTGACTCTTGACTTGTGGTACCATTCTCTCCATGCGTGGACTGCGACTGGGGTTGTGATAGGCGTAACTTTAACGCCCGACCCGTTGTCGCTGTTTGTGGTGGAGGGACGTGATCCACAACTTACGATGAGCAACATATCCAGGTGTCTCTCAATCTTTTGGGTGTCCCACTACTGGGGTAACCATCTGTCCTAGGATATCCCTGTTACACGATTTCTGTGTGGTCAACTATTGTTCATGGGATGCTCTGGGTCATGTTGCTCACATAAGGCCACTCAATAGATGCGTTTTTCTTATATGTTCATTGTGAGTTGTCATAGCTTACTGTTTATGCGCATTTTAGTATTGACTGTGACTAATTCCTTAGGTGTCTCTCATTTTTGCAACTATTTCTCCCGGCCTTGAATAGTGACTGATGATCAAGATTGGTGATATTTTCTCACCCGGTCTGTTGTTACTGTCAAGGGGGGGAGGAATTTCCTGCAACTCTTGACTACAGGGCCTGTCCTTATTGCCTGGATCTTATTTACCCCACCTATGTCTGCATTCCTGGGGACCATATATATTGTATGGGCTTCTAACAGGTGACAAGCAGATTGTTCATCGGAGGTGGGAGCTGGAGTCTCCTCCAGTGGGGGGACCGGCCATGCAGTCACTGGTGTTCCTCCATTGATAGATAGGGGGGGCTCCTCTGCCCACCCTCCCTCCTATTTTTAGTAGATGGGCCTTGTCTTTCTACTATTCTTTCTCTCTTTGTCCCTCTCTCCCTTCCTCTACGTTCCCTCCCCCTCCCATCCTTTGCTCTTACCTTTATCTCCCTCACTTCTTCTCTTCATTTCATCCTGCTTTCTTCTTATACCTCCTTTATTTTATAAACCATTTTCTGAGCCGATTGCCGCGGAGCTTGGACATCATGCTCTTTCCGCGCTATATGCGCTTCAGGACTCGTTGTCGACACGTTTGGCTCGACACGTGGCCCCTGATTGTTTCTGTTGTTTTACATGATTAGTTTATATTTGTATACCTTGAGTATGCATTTCTCTGTATTTTTTTGCAATCAAACCAATAAATACTTTTTGGAACTAAATAAAAAAAATCTCTCACCTGTCCTGCGCCGCGGCTCTGCTCCGGTGTCCGGCGCTCCTCTTCTTTTCCGGGGCTGCGCTGCACTGTCCTGACCGCGTACAGCACTTTCGGCTGCTCTGAGGTCTGAAGGGGGCACTTTGGGCTGCTCTGAGGTCTGGAGGGGGCACTTTGGGCTGCTCTGAGGTCTGGAGGGGGCACTTTGGGCTGCTCTGAGGTCTGGAGGGGGCACTTTGGGCTGCTCTGAGGTCTGGAGGGGGCACTTTGGGCTGCTCTGAGGTCTGGAGGGGGCACTTTGGGCAGCTCTGAGGTCTGGAGGGGGCACTTTGGGCTGCTCTGAGGTCTGGAGGGGGCACTTTGGGCTGCTCTGAGGTCTGGAGGGGGCACTTTGGGCTGCTCTGAGGTCTGGAGGGGGCACTTTGGGCTGCTCTGAGGTCTGGAGGGGCCACTTTGGGCTGCTCTGAGGTCTGGAGGGGCCACTTTGGGCTGCTCTGAGGTCTGGAGGGGCCACTTTGGGCTGCTCTGAGGTCTGGAGGGGCCACTTTGGGCTGCTCTGAGGTCTGAAGGGGGCACTTTGGGCTGATCTGAGGTCTGAAGGGGGCACTTTGGGCTGATCTGAGGTCTGAAGGGGGCACTTTGGGCTGATCTGAAGTCTGAAGGTGGCACTTTGGGCTGATCTGAGGTCTGATGGGGCACAGTGGGCTAATCTGAGGTCTGATGGGGCACAGTGGGCTAATCTGAGGTCTGATGGGGCACAGTGGGCTAATCTGAGGTCTGATGGGGGCACAGTGGGCTGATGTGGGGTCTGATGGGGCACAGTGGGCTGATGTGGGGTCTGATGGGGCACAATTGGCTGATCTGAGGTCTGATGGGGGCACACTGGGCTGATGTGGGGTCTGATGGGGCACAATGGGCTGAGGTGGGGTCTGATGGGGCACAATGGGCTGATGTGGGGTCTGATGGGGCACAATGGGCTGATGTGGGGTCTGATGGGGCACAATGGGCTGATCTGAGGTCTGATGGGGGCACAGTGGGCTGATCTGAGGTCTGATGGGGGCACAGTGGGCTGATCTGAGGTCTGATGGGGGCACAGTGGGCTGATCTGAGGTCTGATGGGGGCACAGTGGGCTGATCTGAGGTCTGATGGGGGCACAGTGGGCTGATCTGAGGTCTGATGGGGGCACAGTGGGCTGATCTGAGGTCTGATGGGGGCACAGTGGGCTGATCTGAGGTCTGATGGGGGCACAGTGGGCTGATCTGAGGTCTGATGAGGGCACAGTGGGCTGATCTGAGGTCTGATGGGGGCACAGTGGGCTGATGTGAGGTCTGGTGGGGCCACAGTAGGCTTTATTTATTTATTTTTTTATATTTTTACTAAAATAAGAAAATCAAGATTTAAATCGTGAATCGTCCAAAATTTAAAAAAAAAAAAAAAATCGAGATTTTTTTTTTTGGCCATATCGCCAAGCACTACACTCTTGCCCGGCATCACTACCAGACATGAAATGGAAAGCCTATTTAAGCACTTAGAAGCCGCCAACAAAAAAGATCTTGAGGCCTTGCAGAAGGACATCCACCATATTGGGGGCAGGGTGGCTGAGCTGGATAATTTACAGGGGTAGCTCCACAATACACTAGACTTTCACATTCAGATTACTTAGACCAGAGATCTCAAACTCGTGGCCCTACAGCTGTTGTAAAACTACTACTTCCATCATGCCAGGAGAGCCTACAGCTATTGGGGCATGCTGGGAGTTGTAGTTTTGCAACAGCTGGAGGGCCACGAGTTTGAGATCCCTGCCTTAGACCCACTCTATTTATATAGACACCTTGTTCAGATCCTGGACACGATTTGCTAAGAAATCCAGATTGACTTTCACACCAGGCCTATTCACTTCTTTGGTGGACCACCCACACTTCCTTATTAACATCTATGACTCTTTCTTTACTTTGCAAATCTATCTCTCTAGTCCAGTGGCGTAACTACAACTAACTGGGCCCCACAGCAAATTTTTGAACGGGGCCCCCCCAGAAACTTCTTCGCAACCCACAACTCACATGCAACCCTCACTCTTGTGACTAGTCAAGATTGAGCTCTCCCAGACAAGGCCTGACAGCCGCTCCATCCGTTTCCTATAGTGTCCCTGTATATAATGTCATTGTATAATACTGTTGAGGGGGCCCTGACAATAAAATCAATTAGTCTCCCTCCTGAGGGGGCCCCTTGTGGGTCTGGGCCCCAAAGCAGCTGCTTCCCCTGCTTCCCCTATAGCTACGCCCCTGCTCTAGTCCAAGATTTCATTTCAGACAAGGAGTTAGACCCTTATCAGAAATCTTAATGGATACTAGTACTGACTCTGGAGTTTGGATCTAATATCATCAACTTTGCAGTTTCATTTCCTCCTTCTCCACTTACTCCTTTTGAGAAATTTTGCCTTTCTTCTACTACTCTTGCCCATGTGATTTCTTTGGTCTATGGTATTTTGTTGGGAGACAGAAACCTCTAAACCAGGATATCTCCTGTTCTGGGAGATGGAACTACAAATGTGCTTTACAGGTGATCAATGGAACAAGGCTTTTACTCTGACCCACAAACTGTCTATTTCCTGAAAACTGCAATGAACTCATTTTAAGATTCTCTCACGGTGGTATATGACCCCTGTTTGCCCGGAGAAAATTATTTGCAGATTTCTCGCTTGTGTTTGGAAATGTGGAGCTGCTCTGGGTACCATATTGCACATCTGATGGAGCTGTCCTGTTATCATCACCGTATGGCAAGAGGCAATCTCTGTGTGGGGACGTTTATTCTTTCTCCAGAAGAGTCTTTATTGTCAATGTTCCTAGGTCTGATTTACATGACCAGGAAGGGCCTCTTCGTTTTTTTTTATTCTAGCTACTCATGAGATTATACTGGGAAATCTCCCGGTCCCCCCCTCTCGGGCACATTGGCTGGAGGCTCTCAACCAGATTATGAGAATGGAGGAAGTTAGGGCTGAAGATGCAAGTTGTCAAACTACTTTTCTTCAGGTCTGGTTGCCCTGTACTCAATTGCTAATTTTTTAACATTTTCTGTAAATTAAAAAAAAAAGGTAAAACATATCAACCCAAATTTACCAATAAAATATGACGTACAGTGTGTCACAGAGTTGCCACAAGTGAAATGTCAGATTTGCAAAAATAGACTGGATCCTGAAGGTGAAAATTGGCTGCATCCTGAGAGAGAACATGCAAAACAAGACTAGTCAGACACTACAGAAAAGATGTACAAGGGCAGGGCGCATTTCCTGCTCCAGATCTATTTCTACCAACTGTCTGCACCAATTCTATCAAACTGCTCCTCACCATGAGATTTCTTACTTTGTGGCTTATAATCATATATTTGCTGATCCTGTTCATGACATACAGAAATGTCAGAATCATCCACAAAATATAAACAACCATAGTAGACTTGCGTACCTGGTTAAATAAAATGTTTGATTGGGACGGTTGAAGGTAGAGAGATCCATTATCTGTCTTACTGAGGCACGTTGTTGCAGATGTCACAGTCCCAGCCACACCTAATAAGCCACCTGTTGAGCAAAAGCTTTCATATTTAGTTAATGTTAAAGACAGGGTGGTTGGTTAACTAAACTACTATTTCGCCATTGAGACATATACTGCATATTCATTGTATATCTGAGGCTAGTTTCCAGGAGAAGATTATAATAAATGCGACCAGCCCCACACCACCCACTCCCTGCTCCATCTTCTTCTTGGAAAAGTCTTGACTGGGGCTAAAATCCATAAACATTGACAACATTTTGCAGGGCATGTGTCAAATTTTATGACATTTTTTTGACAAGGGATGATAAATCTCCCCAAAAGGCTCTTGCACAAAGAGGTGAATAAGTGACTGATCATGTCATACACACAAAGACTGCTAAAATCCAACATAATTGATCACCTTTTCGGGAGACAGCACTCATTGGTTATGTGTATGATCGTTTCAATCAACTTTCATCTATGTATATGGCCATATTAGACTGGTCTGTTAAATGTATTTTTGTGATAGTTACTCTAATGAAAGGATGGTTTACTTACCAGCTGAAGCATTCAAGGAAATGGTGGTACACACAGTGCCCGTTGTAGGGTCTTGTGACGTCTGTGAGAGGCAGATGGGAATAATGGATGAAGTGAACCACACCGGTGTTGAAAGGTGAATCAAGGCAAAGTTGCTTAATACAGGTGAAGTTGTGAAGTTGGGGTGCAGGATAATTGTGTCAATACGTAAAGAGCTACGTCCGCCTCCAACCATTACATTGAGTAAGGAGAGATCCCTGAGGAAAGACACATCAAGTGTTCTGTTACACCCTAGATATTTACAGACATAACGTCAATCTGACCACACTTGATCTGAAACCAATCATACCATCAGGTGAATACAGACATCGAGGTTGCTTTTACACGTGGCAGATTTTGATGCAGAAATTTTCTGTCATTGAAAAACAGGCCCCTTTCACACGGGTGAGATTTCTGCGCGGGTGCAATGCGTAATGCGAACGCATTGCACCCGCACTGAATCCTGACCCATTCATTTCAATGGATTTTCCACGCATCAGTTCGCCGTTGTGTGA
Organism: Rhinella marina; assembly: GCA_900303285.1. Lineage (NCBI taxonomy): Eukaryota > Metazoa > Chordata > Amphibia > Anura > Bufonidae > Rhinella > Rhinella marina. The sequence goes on from ONZH01011278.1 coordinate 59,538, forward strand.
AAATCGCAGCATGTTCTATATACTGCATTTTTCATGCAGCCCTGGCCCCATTGAAGTGAATGGGTCTGCGTGAAATTCGCATTGCATCCGCAAGCAAGTGATTCACTGATGGTTGCTAAGAGATGTTGTTTGTAAACATTCAGTTTTTAATCATGCGCGTGCAAAATGCACCCTCGCGTTAAAGGGTTTCTGTCACCAGAAATGACCCTATTAAACCAAGTGTCATTTGCAATGAGCAAATGACACTTGATGCCAGTACTGTTACTATTAGACTTCTCAGTAACGGCGTTTTGGTAAAAATAGCGATTTTCTAATATGCTAATGACCTCCCCTAGGTGCAGTAGGCGTGAACCTGCACCTAGGAGAGGCCATAATAACGCCTCTTACCACGCCCCCGGTCGCGCTGATTGACAGGGCCGGGCAGCCAGCTCTTTCGGCTCCCGGCCCTGTACGAGCCCGAAATCCCGCGCCTGCGCCGTGTAGGCTAAATTCGGCGCAGGCGCAGATAGTTCACCCGGCCGCCCGGCTTCTGCTTCTCTCACTGCGCCTGCGCCGTTATTATGGCCTCTCCTAGGTGCAGGTTCACGCCTACTGCACCTAGGGGAGGTCATTAGCATATTAGAAAATCGCTATTTTTACCAAAACGCCGTTACTGAGAAGTCTAATAGTAACAGTACTGGCATCAAGTGTCATTTGCTCATTGCAAATGACACTTGGTTTAATAGGGTCATTTCTGGTGACAGAAACCCTTTAAAAACAGAACAAACATACGCAATCGCAGACAAAACTGACTGCGATTGCGTGCAGATTGGTACGGGTTTTCCTGATGGCACCCTGAACGCATCCGGACTGAATCCGGATGATTCGTGTGAAAGAGGCCTTACATTGACCTGAACGGGGCTTGCAGAAATTCATGTGCTTGCCTCCAAAACAACCACAGGAATGAAACTATTTTCAATGGCAAAAATATTCTGAAACAAAATCTGTCACATATGAAGGCATTGTAATACAGCAGGGCAGATTCACCAATTAAAATGAAATATCGTGCACCACATTTATTAAAAGTAGTATGTCAGTTTTGACCATGCAAAACTGCTGACAGCACTAAGTGGGGGCTGAGTGAGAGCAGGACTAATATGCCTTTTGTGGATCTTTTATTATCAGGAGTAGTGTGAATATGAAACTTTATTCTGCTAGTTTATGGTCCTGTAAGTGCAATGAAGATGGTGCATTGAGCTGCTTCACAGCCCCTTCCCTGAGTGACAGCTGAAGTGCTCTCCTAATTGGATGTTATAGATTTTACTCAAAGGGAAGGGGTTGTGAAGCAGATAAACGTAGAGAACATTTCACAGTGTTGCACTGCTTCCAATGTACTTGGAGAAGCAAAAAAAACTTCATATTAACTTCATATTAACACTACTCCTGATAATAAAAGCTCTCTTTAAACAAGTTTGCGCATCATGCTACAAAAGGCCGTAATTTAGCAGTAAAGGATACTGGGTGGTGGAAAAAGTTTGGTGCATACTAAGCCGACCAATAGGTGATATACAATTATGTAAAGTGTCTAACAAGCAACCGAATTTATCTACTCACATCAGCTACTGTGGTAAATTTGACATATTCTCAGACTCTATTTTAAGTTTAATCTGTCTAAAAACTACACAGGATTAGTAAATTGTAACACTGCTTGCATTATTGATGTTGGCAGTGTCCATGGCAGTGCTGTAAATTCTGGGAGAAGCAGAAGGGGACAGACCAATTTCTAAATGTAACATAATTACTTTAGTGACCTATCGCAGAGGCGTTGTGTTTCTTTCCGGTGGGTATGCAATTTGATGGATGTTTCTTAAGAATCTACATAGTCACCTGTTTTTAACACAGTTAGCTGAGCTCAGTACCCAGAAACTACTCAATAAGCTGCCAGTGCACAAAGTTGTTTGGTTTTCTTGTAGGACTACATGCCAAGGCCATGACTGACTTGAAGTTGGAAATATTGGACACGGTGCCACACCTGTAAAATAACAAGCACATAATACAACCATAATAACCTGATGAGAGTATAGCTTGCTATAATATGTTGTTTGCGCAGCTCCAGCCTTTCTGTAATGTTGGCCACCGCATGAGATGAGGCCAGGGACAAACTGAGAACTTGCAGTAACCCTGGAAAAAAACAAAAAGGGCCCCATTTTGTAGGTAGTTTTAAATTGATAGAAGGCGGGGCAGCACACATAGGCAGGGACAACAGAAGTCCCATGAAAATCACTAATACAGAGGCTAGGACAGGAAAAGTGATAATTGTCTTATTGGCGGGGCCCCAGTGATCACAAGAGCAGACACCCCCTATGTATTTGTGGTGCAACTCACACCATCACAGGGCAAATTGCACAACACCAGCGTTAATAAATCGTCCCCAATGAAGATGTTGGGCACTTTTTGTGTGCCTCAAGTGAATGATCAGGCAATTCCATTACGTGAACGCCAACTTGAGTATCACCTAGGGAAAAAAAAAACATATATACAGGGGCGTAGCTATAGGGGGTGCAGAGGTTGCATTTGCTACCAGGCCCAGGAGCTTGAGTGGGCCCAAAGCCCCTTGGACCACATAAGAAGACACTGGTATTATAGAAAGTGTATGCTGATCAAGTTAATTCTCTGGCTGGAGGGAAGGGGTTCGGTCACGAATTTGGCATGGGGGGTGCCGTTTTTGGCATGGGGGGGTGCCATCAATTTTTGCCTCAGGCAGCACAAAGGCTATGTGCTTTCCTGCACCTGACCACAAAGCACTGAGGGAAGGGGGGCCCAAGCTGAACTCTTGCACCAGGGCCCATGAGGCTTTAGCTATGCCCCTGCATATATAGAACTGCATATGTTTCTCACAGTAAAAAAAAATTCTGTTTATAACCTTATGAAACAAAACCTTCCTAATAATAATCCTGTTAGAAATTATTGTATTGCATAGTAAAATGTGTTGTTTGTAAAGCTGAATGAAACAATATGTGTAAATCTGTATATGACACACCTATATACCAATCAGAATGAGGTTTTTAATTCTCTTCCGGAGAAGTGCATAATGGGTCATTACTTACAAGGGCGACACGAAGTCACCAAGATGCCGTACCAGGTGAGAAGTGAACACTTTGCCAAGAAGGATGCTCCTGTGAGCGCACTGGATGCATTCTATGATGTATTGGAGGTGTGGTTTGTGCAATGTATGGAGAAAAAAAGACCACGCACACAATAGTTGCAGCCTTGTGGCTCATTGTATCTCAGCAGTAGATATATCTACTTGTTAGAAGGCATTGTACTGTATCTAACTTGTATCCCATCTAACCCCAGAAAAGAAGTACTTGCCACAGAGGGATATTCCAGTATTTAAGATTTTTAAGCAAGTGCCTGCAGCCTGCCTTTTGAAGCAGAAGGTTCAAAATCATTTGCTCCATTCTGCTCCGGTCCTCCTTGCTAGCTCCATCTCCCAGTCCCCGCACTATTTACAGCTGGGGCATTGGCATGGTCACATACACCGCCACAGTCAATGATTGGCTTCAGAGGTGACGTGCTGAAGCAGGGGCTTCACAGGTGACGGAGCCTTCTGCCTGGCAGTAACATCCGTCACACGGCCATTTTTAGCACCAATGAAAGTCTATGGGGCTATTCACATGGCTGTTCTTTTAACAGTCAGTGAATTGACCGTTTTCGCAGCCAGACGGGCCCCATTGAAATCGACAGCAATTAGAAATGCATACATTTTAAAATATGGCTGTTAGGAAGGGTTTTAAAAAAACCCTCACCTCATCCTCTTGATCGTGCTGCAGTAGTCTCTCCTCTCTTCATTGAGCAGGACATGCCGAAGGACCTGTGATATGCGTGATGACATAGCCACGTTTACAGCATTCACCATGATAATTGGGTAATGCAGGTCATTACGGTCGTGGCAATACCAAGTAAGTGGAGGGGATTTTAATTTTGAAATTTTTTGGGAAAAAATTGTATTTTTTAACTTGGAATTTTTTATTTAATAAAACTTTTTTTTAACCTTTTTTTATCATTCAACCCATCAGTCCCCCAAAAGGGGACTTTAATAGGCGATCTTTTGATTGCTTTTTAAATTCTGTTTTACTGCTTCTGTAGTACAAGATAATTATACTGTCAGTGCTATACTGACAATCACCAGCAGGCTGCGCCAGAGAGGCACACCCTGCTAGGATACACTGCAAGCATCGCTGGGAACTTCAGTAGCCTTCAGGCTGCCTTGCAGAGACATTGACATTCTGTAATGTTATTTGTGCATGCAGCGTTTACTCTGGGCTGCCATAAAGAGGCGACGACCCATCTTAAGGCCCCTTAATGACCACCGAAAAAAGGTTTATGGGTAGTCACTAAGGGATCGAAAATCTAAATGACCAGAAAACCCCTTTAAAAGAGTTGTCATATTACAAAAACTAATTGGTTATACAGGGATCGGCAACCTCTGGCACTCCAGCTGTTGTGAAACTACAACTTCCAAAATGCAAACTTCTATAGAAGTAAATGGACCGTGCTGGGAGTTGTAGTTTCAAGAGAGTTGTAGTGCTGGAGATTGCTGGCCCCTGCCCTATACACAGGTTAGGAGAAGTGTCTGATCAGCGAGGGCCCCAGCCATTGGACTCCTGCAAATCAGACACATCTTCTAACCACAAGAGCGAGTCCCTGTTTTCTCTTGGTTGAATACGGTGGTGGGGACTCAGTGGTCGGGCCCCCACTAATCTGACATTTGATGCGCATTCACTGCCACTCCATTCAACCCTATGGGACTGCCAGAGATAGACAAAAACAAGCACTTGGCTATCTCTGGCAGTCTCACAGACACGAATGAAGTGGCCCCAGTGGTCAGAGCTACACTAATCAGACACTTAAGGCTCTTTACACTGCCCGAACATTGGTAGATTATCGCTAACAAGTGTTTATATGAATGCTCATTACCGATTATCTGCCAGTGTAAAAGTGCCACCAATTACCTGGTAAAAGAGCGAAACGCTGGTTCATCAAATAATAGGATCGTTTGTGCGGTCACCTAAATCATTGTTTGCCGGCAGCAGATTGAGGTGTCTAAACTCACTATGATGCTGGCAAACAATGATTCTGTATGGGCACAAGAGATTGAATTAGTGATTGTTCCTCTCCATACTGTGGAGGAGATCGCTGCATATACAGTGCCTTGAAAAAGTATTTTATTGGGGTTTTATGTGATAGACCAACAGAAAGTAGTCTGTGTGAAGTGAAAAGAAAATGTTACATGGTTTTCAAAATTTAGAATAAATGAAAATCTGAAAAGTGTGGCGTGCATTTGTATTCAGTCCCCTGAACTCTGATACCCCTAAATAAAATCCAGTGTGACCAATTGCCTTCAGAAGTCATCTAATTAGTAAATAGAGTCCACCTATGTGTAATATATTCTCAGTATAACTACAGCTGTTCTGTGAAGGTCTCAGAGGTTTGTTAGAGAACATTAGTGATCAAACAGCATCATGAAAACCAAGAAACACACCAGACAGGTCAGGGATAAAGTTGTGGAGAAGTATAAAGCAGGGTTACCTTATAAAAAAAATATCTCAAGCTCTGAACATCTCACGGAGCACTGTTAAATTCATAATTTGAAAATGGAAGGGGTATGGCACAACTGCAAACCAAAGACATGGCCGTACACCTAAACTGACAGCCCAGGCAATGAGAAGCAGCCAAGAAGCCCATAGTCACTCTGGAGAAGCTGCAGAGATCCACAGCTCAGGGGGTAGAATGTGTCCACAGGACAAGTATTAGTTGTGTACCTTTATGGAAGAGTGGCAAGAAGAAAACCATTTTTGAAAGCAAGCCATAAGAAGCCCCATTTGCAGTTTGCCACAAGCAAAACAGGGGACACAGAAAACACGTGGAAGAAAGCCTGATGGTCACATGTGACCAAAGTTGAACTTTTTGGTCTAAATGCCGAACACTATGGGGCACATTTATTATTAAGACAAGCGTTTTAGATGCCGATCTTAATAAAACCCTGCACTGTTGGTGGATCCAGATACCAGCATATGGATGGTAGACCACGCGAGCACTCAGGTGACATGTAAACGCGCTCGTGCAAGATTACAGTGCAGCATCAGAATGACAACGGAGGAGGTAGAAGGGGACTGGAGGACGAGGGGAGGAGCTGGGCTCCACTGACTGGTAGGACTGCCCCTTGGACTCTTTTTAGTTCATTTACATACATATAAAATCGTTTTTTCTGCAAAACTACAGCAGTCATAATTTACACACTGGTATATTTCTGACATGCTTTAGGAGACCTCCAATAACATGGAATTGGCTCTATAGGGATAACCCAGGTACCAGAATCACTTTAAGAGGAGATTATCCATTCATGTTTACTTTGTGTAATGTAGAAAAGTATATCTGCCTACTGAAAATTGTCAAGCAGCTGCTGTTGACAGATTTGTTGCTTTTATGATGTGTCTCTAAGGCCTCATGCACATGGCCGTTGCCCGGCTGTGCCCCTATTGCAGCCCACAAACAGCGGGTCCGCAATATGCGGGCACCAGCCGTGTGCTTATTGACTTGAATGGGTCCCCAATCTGGAAGGTGCGGTGCGGAATGGAGGCACAGAACCACACGGAAGCACTACATCTTGAATAGGTATGGATCAGTTGCGGAAAGCCGCACAGATCATGCCCGTGCATTGAGGACTGCAAATTGCGGTCCTCAATGCATGGAATGGCCGAGCAATGACCGTGTGCATGAGACCAAATACTGTGAATGGACCATGGGTCTGATTGGCTCAATACTACCTTTATCCCAAGCTGCTCTGGGTATTCACATAACCAGGAAAAAATAAAGCCATTGTATGACAGGGGCAGTTTGCCTACTTATTGACAGTTTCCCGGAGTAAGAAAATAAACGGAAAATAAGTGAAAGCAGAAAATATATATTAGAGATGCTAGAATATGACCTATGGTGACTATATAGCTATTTATCACCCTTTGGGAATGCGTCATGGCGTTTTTTCCCCCCAAAGCATCAAGTCCTCTCAATAAACTTATGGTTGCTTATATTTTTTTTGTGTGGCAATGAAATGGGTTATTACCTCGTACTGCCAGGCTGTCCACATTCATCGATATATTGACATTATTTTTGCTCACATTGTAATTCCTCAGATTCTGCAGAACGCTGTCAGCTTTCATCCCGCTCATAGTAGCGTTGTCATTACAAAACAGCAGCTGGAGATATGCAGTGGTCGGGTCACGGCTGAAAGAACAAACAGATGTCGATGGGCAGCCATCTACCCACAGGTATGGACTACTGACTGCCAACATGCAGGACTGCTCATGCATGCAGACTGGGACTGGGTTTACCTGAGCAAGAAGACAGATGCATTTCTGTAGCTCACATTTATTAGACTATTATTCAGCGTTGTATTCATCTGGAAGGAAAAAAAAATGAATACATATGGAAATACGGATACATGATGTGCCAGGGTCTGGACATGCCAGATATCCTTCATTGTACATGGTGTCCCTGTTATGTATTATGTTCATAAGAGCTGGTTAAAAGATTAGCACTGTAATTACTCTGAGCTCACATGGGTGTAATGCACCTGCCCATATCATATAGTCAGGTACATTTCCACGGAAAGGTGTCTTTGTTCTTCCCTGAAAGCATTATGACATTGCAATCCTGTATTGATTTCTGGCAATCTGCACAAAAGATGCCTTTTCCCTTCTGTACTCAGCAATTTTCCAGGTTCCCGTACATAATAAATACAATCCATCTTTGTCTCACAGTTCGGTATCTTTATGGCTTTGTAAAACTGGACTATGGAGTCACATACACCCCTCCAAGAATCCTAGCTGACCACCGCACATTCTAAATGTGGCATGAGCACTGTAAATGTAACTAAAAGTTGCAAATTTTTTTGTGTCAAAATGTAATTAACTTTTTTTTTTAACCCCAGAAAACCAGTGTACAGAGCTTCATAAATTACTATTTGGTTGCTAGTAAGTTACAGTAAAATAGCAGGATTCCTTAAAAGTGAGCTAATTGTTGAGAAACATTGAGATTGGATTAGGCCCTGTTCACACTAGTTTTTACATCTTATTGAAAGTTACTGGGGCACAGTAAGGCTTCCTCCTCTGCTGCCATAAGATTCATGTAATTTATGATGAGGCGTGCGCCTTGTCATAAATTAGGTGCATCTATGGCTGTCCTTGTGCCTAGCGAAAAAAAACTACTCCAATTCCTACCTGGCATAGTTTTTTGCCATAATTTACGCCTGTTTCCAGGTAGATTTGCCAAGGCCAGAGTCGTGGCATGGCCTACCGCACGCACCAGTCCTGCCCAACAAACTGGCCATGTGACTAAATATTGTCGCACAGCCGGTTAAAAAAGGGGCTTGCGACTATCTTTCCAACTAAATTCCCTTAACAAATGACCCCCATTGTATTTATTTTTCAAGATTAGTTTAAAAAAGAAGTTTTAAGGGGGGGTCACACACAGGTTTTTGTAGCAGTTTTTGAGCCAAGGCCAGAAGTGGATCCAGCAGTTAGGAGACGCATATGTTTTTCCTATATCTTTTTCATTTGTTTCCAAACCACTTCTTTCTTTGGCTCAAAAAAGCACAAAAACCTCTGTGTGAACTTGCCCTTAAAAGGGTCTACCGTATTATATTGATGACCTTTCCCTAGGATAGGTCATCGTTATCAGGTCACCTGATATCCCCATCAATCCACTGTTCGCAGCAGCCATCAGCGCCAGAAGTAACTGAGTGCTAAAGTCTACTGTGCAGTGGCCATGTCAGGTTACTTCAGCGCAGCTGCTATTAACATTATAGGTCATCAAGTGAACCATGTTTAACCCCTTCACGACTGCCATCTGTGTATATACGTCCTAACTGCCTATGCCCTGTGCAGTCATGTATATATATGTGACAGTTGGTCTTTAATCCTAGCGCTGTAAAGGGCTTGGATTAAAACTCCTGCAATCTAGCAGGAGCAGGTTGGGTTTATGGCTGTCAGTGACAGCGAATACCCTTGAGGAGAAGAGGGAAGCCGTTTATTACTGCTTCTGCCTTCTCCCATGCTTGGTGCATAATGCTCAATTAGAACCATACAGTGAATACAGGAAGCGGCTTAGTCGCTTCCTCTATTGAAGCCAGCGGTCAGCCCCGATCAGCTCTGATAGTGTGCCATGGCCCCATGGGGGGCTGTTTTCCACTGTAACTGGGGCTGCTGTGGATACCCCAGTTATAGTGTAAATAGTGCAAAAAAAAAATGCCAGTGTCCTCCAGAGGTATTTTAATGACCTCTTGAGGGACATATTATGTGACAAAAAAAAAAGCAAAAACAATAATAAATAAAAAATGTAAAAAAAAAACACCCACGCCAACCAAAACCATCGCTATAGTCAACCTGTCCATGCAACACTATACATATTATATATCAAAACGATCGACACAAAATAGGTAACCCATTGAATTAATTTATTTTTCTGTCACTTTGTCTACTTAAAAAATAAATAGCCAAAAGAAAAAAAGACAAAAATAATTGCAATTTTTCTAAAATAAACCTAAAAAAGAAAGAAAATTACCTAAAAACACACTTAAGTGGTTATCCAACCCCTATAATGACCCCCCTAATGCCTGGGTCCCTCAGATAGGTTATACTTACCCCGGTACCTACCGCCACTTCTCCCCGTTGCGCAGATCAAAACATCCAGTGATGCAGATGCAACATGGACAGTATCCGTATTTTGTGGATCTGCAATTTCTTTTGTGTGCATGAGGCCTTACTTTAAGTAGTTGTTCCCTGAAGAGTTCCCCTGTCCATATGTCTAATTAGGACATCTTAGAGGGAGGCTTCTCTGATGGGCATGGTTTCCTATTAATTTCAATTGTCAGGCTGGATGTGTACTGTTATATAAGACACTGAGATAAGGGAACCTGTATACAACATAGGGTTAATGTAGTGATGGTATGAGGGTTCTTTAAACGGGATCAGCTTACCATAGTTTGTAGACGTTGAGCAATCCTCTGGAAGTCAGCAGATGATGTATCATTATACTGTGGTAGGTACGTTTCATTTATTAATTGAAAGGAGCCCACAAACATTTTGCATGTCATAGTTGATGCAGGTTGCTCACTTCCTGAATCTTCTGAGTCAGAAATCAATGCATCAACCGTCTCCTTTGTGAAGTTCATGGTGCTTTTGAAGCCATTCAGAATTACTGGGAACTCTAGGAGATCGAATAGCAGTGATAATAATAATATCAAGAAGAAGAAGTATACATATGGGAATTAACAATACTCCTATCTCAGACAAAGTTTCTTAAAAGTGAGTGTTCTTTTGACTTTTAGTCTTACAACTGAACGCTAATGAGGTTTTCTGAGAGTTTTTTTTATTACTGATAGTTGGGGGTCACCCGCCGATCAGAAGGCACTGGTGCTCTCAGTAGAGCTGCAGCCTTCTCACAGCTCACCAAGCACAGCGCTGTACAGTGTATATCGGCAAAGCTGGAGAAGGCCGCAGCGCTACGGCAATCGCCGTTGACTTCCCAAAGAGCTGATCGCCAGGTGCCGGATCCGCACCGATCAGACACTGATGAGATGACATGTCTAGAGGATAGGTCATCAGTAAAAAAGACTCTCGCAAACTTTATCCAGAAGATATGTCATAAGTGAAAAAACTTTTGGAAAACCCCTTTAAGAAGGTCAGTTAAAAAGTCATACATATGGTCATGTTGGGGCTGACCATACCCTCCATTATTGTATATAGCCATTTCTCATATATTTCTTTCAGCAGAGGCCATATGGGTTAATTCCTTGGTCATTCTCCTACAAAGCAACCCACTATGGTCTTTCAAAACACAGTTTTGTTCCTGTTGGGTAATGAAGAACTTCAGAAGAAGTGTTTGTAAGGAAGACGTCAAGTAACACTTGAACCACTGACGCACCACTGGAATTACACAAACACTTGCAGTACATACCAAACCGAGGAGGTAGAATTGTGGTTACATGTTTGTATAGCAACTATCATTTGGCTGTACATATGTACAGTAAAACGATGTGATTGTACAATCTGTATATTATATATGGATATAGCGTTATCATGCAATTCCCATCATTTGTATTTTACTTTTGCATTTTGCGCTGTAAAACATATGTATCTGAATTTATCTTGGCAGCAGCATTGCAAAAAAAATACTAAACTAATGAATCTTTGCCCAGATGCAGCTATAATTAATTTAATTTAAATTATTTATGGTACGTGAATAGGCAATGATTGTGATGATTGCAACGATAATTGGCTGGTGCGAAAGCAGTAAAGGATTATCAATTAAACTATGATTTATCATGATCGCCTCGCCATAAAATTATCTTTATCAGGGGCATCATTGGTAAACGTTCCTTGTAGCGACATTTATGTTAGTGCTGCCAATATCAGGGCGACATGACGAGGTTGATTGTGTTCCGTTTTCCCAGCAATGCTGACTTCCCACAAATGAAAGGGAACGCCCACTGGATTAGCATTATGTAAGCAACTTGCACATGACCTGATATGGGACTGCGCTGGCAAGGTAGAGGTAAAAACTCCTCTTTAATAAATGATACTTACCCAAGAAAATTCTTGCACATAAAACCAGACCGGCTACTGCTAGAAGAAAAATGAATCCACTCAGACAGTGAATGCAGCAGGAACAACAGGTGGCACAACAGCCGCAGCACATTGTTCTCGACTGGAAAATAAGATTATGAAATAAGAGTGCATTCACACTATGTTTGCAGGATACGCTTGGCATAGACACTGGTGTATCAAACATATGAAACCCCCTTTCACCTAACAATGTGTCCCATTGGCCTCTGTGGGACCAGTATACATCACATAACCGGTGTCCGTATTTTGCGGATCCACTGTTTGCAGACCGCAAAATAGATACGTCGTGTGCATGAGGCCTTATACTTTCCAAGTACATTGCAAAAAAAGCACCTTTAGGTCTTGCAAAATAAAACAAGTTATTGTGAACCTTTTCCCACAAAACTTCCTCCTGCTCTATAACATGTGACAGGTTCCCTTAAAGGGAACCTGTCATCTCCGAAACACCCCCTGAACTAGAGTAAGCGGTGTATAGTGTAAGTGATGCTGAATCCAAATATGTAAGTTTTATCTTCATACTCACTTCTATTCTGATGCTGTGCTCCCACAAACCTTCAGTAAAATGCATTGAGAGGACTCTTCTTTGAGTCCTCTCCATTATGTGAGTGAGCACTGGAGTCCAGTGAGGGCATTTTACTGCAGGTTTGTTGGAGCACAGCGTCGGAATTGAAGTGAGTATGAAGATAAAACTTACATATTCGGATTCAGCATCACTTACACTATACAACGCTTACTCTAGTTCAGGGGGTGTTTCGGAGATGACAGGTTCCCTTTAAAGCTTATCAATATGCTAATAACTTTGACAGGTTGACTTTAGTAATGACAAGTTGTGTTTTTTCACAATATGACAGTTTATTTGCATACCTTCTTGTGCAGTAACTGTCGATCTCCATCATTTTCAGCAGCTTCTGCCATTAAAGCCATCAGTCAGAAGGTTATCACACTTGTGTCGTTTCCAGTCATAAACTATTATACCTTTTAAAGGGAAAATATAGGCCGAGATCAGTTAGAAAACAGTCATACTTTAAGAAGCTGGGGGCACCCTTATGGGTTCATTTGAATGGCATGGAAATAAGACAGGCAGCGGCATGTGAATTTCTTTGCAGCATATAACACAACTTTACAGTTATTTGCATATTTCACCGAAATAGAACATAAAGGAGTTCTCTGGGAATGATTTAAAATGGCTGCCAGCAACATGTCCTAGAGCAGTGATGGCTAACCTCGGCACTCCAGCTGTGGTGAAACTACGACTCCCAGCATGCTCCATTTATTTCTGTTGAGTTCTGAGAGCAGTCAAGCAAGGGGGGCATCTTGGGAGTTGTAGTTTTACCACAGCTGGAGTGCCAAGGTTAGCCATCACTGTCCTAGAGTGTGAGCACGACTGGTGGACCCCACTTGCAGAGCTGCCTAGGGGGCAGAGCCTCACTACACAAATATGCAAGTGTCAGAGCATAACTACATATTAGTGAGTTTTTCTGTCAGGCTGCTCAGCCATGATGGTATATTGTAGGCAGGATCACATCATTACCATCTATTTTAGAGCAGTGTAGTGAGGACACATTTCCTCAACCCTCTAGACAGCTCTGCAAGTGGTGGCAACCAGTCCTGTTCACATTCTAGGACTCTTCTGCTGGGTCCCAACCAGATGTATATCCTTCTCTTCCTGTTCAGCTACTTAATAGTAAATGCAGCTGAATAGCATCTGGTTTGAACTCGAGTGGAAGAGCCCACAGCCTGTGTGAGTGCAGCGGAGATGGCGGCATCGGAGGATTGAGGGATGGTTAAGTACTAACTAAATGATCTTTTTCTACAGGATAGTACAGAGGACTGATTTCCCCCATTAGAAGCAGTTACAGGGTATCGTGGAGGCAAAAAGCTTGGTTGTTACTAGAGTTGAGCGAACGTGCTCGTAACGAGCACTGTAGTGCTCGGATCCCCTGCGCTCGCATGGGCGCAGCCATCCGGATCCGTCCTCCTCACCCGACTGCAAGTCAGTGGGGACAGATCCGTTTGGTATGACACACTCGTGTGTCATACCAAACGGATCCGCCCCCATTGACTTACAGTCAGGTGAGGACGGATCCGGATGCCTGCGGCCATGCGAGCGCAGGGGATCCGAGCACTACAGTGCTCGTTACGAGCACGTTCGCTCAACTCTAGTCGTTACACATCAGAGTACAGAGGCGCAATAGCTGGAAAAGTGACAGTGAGAAGATTTATCATAACTGGCTGGTGCAAAGCAAAACTTGCTCAGTTGTCCATAGCAACCAATCAGATTCCACCTTTCATTTTTCAGAGCTCCTTTGGAAAATGAAAGGATTAATCTGATTGGTTGCTATGGGCAACTAAGCCAGTTTTCCTTTGCATCAATTTTGATAAATCTCCCCCAAAGCGTTGTATAACTGTAACAGTTTTTCACACAAGCCTCATTCACTTTCATGGAGCCAAGGATACATGAAAAACACACAATTTAGAACATGCTGCTATTTTTCCTGAACGCAGAGATAACACATACCCTTTGAAATGAATGGGTTGGGATTTAGTCTGGATGCTACAAGTTCACTACATGCAAACTCGCTAGTGTGAAAGCGCACTAATGCGTTACCTTGTTCAAGTCTCTGATTGATAAACTCCTACATCTGACACCTAAAAAATGTTTGGAATTGTCTCAGTTTGTCTAGTTTTAATAGCTCTATACCTCAAATGACCTGGTTGTGTAATAGCTGGAAACATGACAGTAAGAGTTGTATAACTGCCTCTGAGCAAGGCACAACGTGTACTGTCTTAAATTACACTTAAAGCCTAAGGGTGCTACCACACGTTCAGGTTTTGAATGCAGTTTTTGAAGCCAAAACCAGGAGTGGATAAAAAAAAAGTGGACAAGTTGTATCTGTCCTTAAAGGGGTATTCCTATCTTAGACAATGGGGGCATATCGCTAGGATATACCCCCATTGTCTGATAGGTGCGGGTCCCACCGCTGGTACCCACACCTATATCAAGAACGGAGAGGGGGAGCGCTGCGCCTGGAGGACCCCAGATTTCCCGGGGTCCGGCCACCACCAGGCGCAGCTCCCCGCTGCTCCCATAGAAATGAATGGGGGCACACCGCACATGCGTGCTCCCATTCATTTCTATGTAGCCGACGGAAATAGCCGAGCCAGCTATGTTCGGCAGCCCTATAGAAATAAATGGAGGGCGGCTGCGGATGCGCAGTACACCCTCCTTCACTTTGGGGGCTCTGTTCTCGATATAGGTGCGGGTCCCAGCGGTGGGACCCACACCTATGAGACAATGGGGGCATGTCCTAGCGATATGCCCCCATTGTCTAAGATGGGAATAACCCTTTAATACTTTCTCTCCTGTTATGATCCACTCCTGATTTTGGCATCAAAATGGCATCAAAAAGCCTGAACATGTCGCATCCTAACTGGGATAATTTTTAAAAAAAGTATGTCCCCATAGAGATTATCCAGAATTTACATATTGATCCCATATTTTCAGGATAGGTCATGAATATGAGATCAACGGGGTGCGACTCCTCGTATCCCTGCTGATCAGCTGTTTGAGGGGGCTGGAGCACTCCTGTAAGTGCTGTGGCCTACTCACAACATACCAAGCACAGCATTGTATATTGTATAGGGGTTGTGTTGGTATTGCAGCTCTATCTGCTACCAATCCCAAGATATGAGCAGCTACAGCAGCCCTCCCCTCTTCAGTCTGGTTTGCAGCAGCAGCACAGCCGGGCACTTGGGAGCTGTTTTCCTGCAGAATAAATGTGCTTTTCCTGGACATGTAATACAGACACACAGTGCACACAGGGATGTCTGGGATTTGTATGCCATCTTCTGTGGGGCAGTGTTCTTAGTTATTTAGGTGAAAATGAGGCGACACCATTGTTTGAAAATAATGGTGGCCACATAAAATATTAACATTTTGGACACAATTTGGCCATTGTCACTTAGGGGTGCACTCACTTTTGTTGCAAACGGTTTATACATTAAGGGCTGTGTGTTATAGTTATTTTGAAGGCACACCAAATTTACACTGTTATATAAGCTGTACACTAACTACGTTACATTGAATCAAAGTGTCATATCTTTAGTGCTGTCTGATGAAAAGATAAAATATTTACAAATATGTGAGGGGTGTACTCACTTTTGTGAGATACTGTACATTAAGGTTTATTAAATACATAATAATATAATAATTATGTTATTTATATATAATTTATATTGTATTTTATATTAATATACAATATAATAATTTATGGGGACAGTATATTTAATAACAATATACAACTATTCAGAGGTTTTTAAATAAGAAATAGAATAACCTTAAAAGAGAATCTGTCACCACTAAAGACACTTAAAACTAGCTCAGCTGAATGTAATGATACCTTTTCAGGGCCAGATTAAAGGGTGGGCACTTGGGGTGCGCCCCCCAGGGCCTTCACTGCTTTAAAGGGAACCTGTCACCTCCTTTAGGCAAATTAAACTGTAAACATTACCTTAATGTATAGACCAGTGTGATTCAAATGAAGTTCCTGATACTGAGAACTGCCTGGTGAAACTGTAGTAAATTGAACTTTTATTCCTCCTGCGCGCACTTTTCCGAGTCATCTTGAAGTCAAGGGGGCAGCGGCCTCCTTGCTTCGAGTCAAGAAAGCCACTCCCCACTTCCCAGTGATAGACAGTTTGCCTGGGTGCCGGGGATCGCGCAAATCTAGCGCATGCGCGTTGCGCGATTTCTGACTGTGCGATCCCGGCCCCGGCTCTTCAGTTTGCCGGCGCTTCTGTGACCCCTTGCGTGCGGGGACGGCGGGCGCGCTCTCGCAAGCGCGCTCGCTTTGTAATGCAGCGCATGCGCAGAGACAGGAGAAGCGCCGGCAAACTGAAGAGCCGGGGCCGGGATCGCACAGTCAGAAATCGCGCAACGCGCATGCGCTAGATTTGCGCGATCCCCGGCACCCAGGCAAACTGTCTATCACTGGGAAGTGGGGAGTGGCTTTCTTGACTCGAAGCAAGGAGGCCGCTGCCCCCTTGACTTCAAGATGACTCGGAAAAGTGCGCGCAGGAGGAATAAAAGTTCAATTTACTACAGTTTCAC
Source organism: Rhinella marina (assembly GCA_900303285.1). Classification (NCBI taxonomy): domain Eukaryota; kingdom Metazoa; phylum Chordata; class Amphibia; order Anura; family Bufonidae; genus Rhinella; species Rhinella marina. The sequence goes on from ONZH01011278.1 coordinate 76,314, forward strand.
CAGGCAGTTCTCAGTATCAGGAACTTCATTTGAATCACACTGGTCTATACATTAAGGTAATGTTTACAGTTTAATTTGCCTAAAGGAGGTGACAGGTTCCCTTTAATGGAATTAGGGGCCTCCACCACCAGATCTGCAGATCTTGCAGATTTCACTGTGAACTAAAACCTTGTGAGCAGCTACTATACCTGGACTCCATTCACTCCTAGTGCTGTATGGGGCCTGGAGTGAAAAAAAAAAACACAATGCTGAAATAAAAAAACTGTAATTATCTCTCCTATTATAGAGGCCAGTAGCCAGTAGGTGGCAGCACTACACATTGATGCTGCCTCCTCACAGGAGGTGAACTGGTTATGTCCCTTCTGCAATCAAGTAAAAAAATGATGGGAGTAGGAGGGAAGTGTGTAGCAGTCTTTCATTCCTGTCTACAACCAGAAGTGGACTTATGAGGGTCTTCTATGCCCTTCCTATTTGGCGGGTCACTGTGGAAGGGAGATCAGGGCTCCCTGAAGCGCTTGCCTGTCTGAGTTGGTACAGGTGGGAGACCCAATTATTTGTTTCTATGTGTTCCCTTCAAGAGCCTCTGACACCCATTGTCTCCCCCTTACCCTCCCAATGAAGTCTTCCCTCAGCCCCCCTCCTCTCCATAGAAATCCCTGGCATGCTGTTTTTCTGTTCCTTCTGCCACCTCTCCCCAGAGACTGGACGCTTTATGTTCCCCCAACACCTCTCACACAGCACAGTAACATTATGAGATCCCCTTTTCCACAGAGATCCTTAAAAATAATGTCAGCCCTCTGCACTGCTCATTAGCTCACCTATACCATTTTTAGTTCCCCTGCCCCTCCATAGTGTCCTGCCACACTGTACCCCCTACCCACACAGAATCCTGACTGACTGCAGCATTTACACTAGACTATGGACTGACTGACCATAGCATTTACACTAGACTGACAATGGACTGACAGACCACAGCATTTACACTAGACCATGATCTTACTACAGCACTTACACATACCTCCGAACTTTGTAAACGAACAAAGAGGGACACATTGTGCGGTGCAGTTTGCTCACTGTAGCAATTTTTTTCCACACTAGGCCATGCCTCTAACTCCGCCCCTCCATAGAATTATGCCCAGCTGTGCCCCCAGTAATATGCCCAGTTATGTGCCCTCATTAATATGCCCAACTGTGCCCCCTGTAGTATGCCCTTTTATGTGCCCCCAGTAATATGCCGTTATGTACCCCCAGTAATATGCCCAGTTATGTGTCCCCAGTAATATGCCCTGTTATGTGCCCCCAGTAATATGCCCAGTTATGTGCCCCCAGTAATATGCCCAGCTGTGCCCCCCAGTAATATGCTCAGCTGTGCCCCCCAGTAATATGCCTACATTATGCCCCCAGTAATATGCCTAGCTGTGCCTCCAGTAATATGCCCACATTGTGCCTCCCAGTAATATGCCCACATTGTGTTCCCCAGTAATATGCCCACATTGTGCCCCCTGTAATATGCCCACATTGTGCCCCCTCACAGAAAGTAAAAAAAAAATAAACACCATATACTTACCTTGTTCCTAGCAGCAGCAGGACATCGGCGGTTCTAGTCTGTGGAGGGGGCGGAGCCGAGGCTGATTGCCAGCCGGCTCCACCCCCCGCACAGACCAGAGGTGTGGAGAGCCAGCAGGGATGAGGAATAATGAAGCAGGTAACCAATGCCAGCTCTCTGCTTCATTATGGCAACTGTCTCTGCTTTCTATGGACCCAGGGACAGCTGCCAGAAAGCGGGACATACCTCCCCCCTACCAGGACAGCGGGACAGCCACTGAAATCCGGGACTGTCCTGCTGGATCGGTTGGGAGGTATGCTTATATTAGACTATGAACTGACAGACCGGAGCATTTACACTAGACTATGGACTGACAGACAGCAGTATTTACACTAGACCAGTGATTTTCAACCAGTGTGCCTCCAGCTGTTGCAAAACTACAACTCCCATCATGCCCAGGCAGCCTACAGCTATCAGCCTACAGAAGGGCATGGTGGGAGTTGTAGTTTTGCAACAGCTGGAGGCACACTGGTTGAAAATCACTGCACTAGACTATAGTCTAACAGACTGCAGCATTTATACTAGACTATGGACTGACTGACCACAGCATTTACACTAAACTATGGATTAACTGCAGCATTTAGACTAGATTTATACCAGACTGTAGACTGAAAGACTGCAGCATTTACACTAGACTATGGACTGTCTGCAGCATTTACACTAGACTATGGACTGTCAGACCACAGTATTTATACTAGACTATGAACTGACTGCAGCATTTACACTAGACTATGGACTGTTTGCAGCATTTACACTAGACTATGGACTGACTGCAGCATTTACACTAGACTATGGACTGTCTGCAGCATTTACACTAGACTATGGACTGAAAGGACGCAGCATTTACACTAAACTGTGGACTGACTGACCACAGTATATACACTAGACTATGGACTGACTGACTACAGTATTTACACTAGACTATGGACTGACAGACTGCAGCATTTACACTAAACTATGGACTGACCGCAGCATTTACACTAAACTATGGACTGACTCCAGCATTTACACTAGACTATGGACTGACAGGACGCAGCATTTACACCAGACTACGGACTGACAGACCACAGTATTTACACTAGACTATGGACTGACTGCAGCATTTACACTAGACTATGGACTGACAGACCCAGGGCCGGCCTTAGGGTAGATGGCGCCCTGTGCGAAACTTTCTCTCGCCCCCCCTCCCCCCATTTATATATATATTTACTTAAAGAAGTATGTGTGCCATCCCATCTCCATTATGCCATACAAAAAAATATTTAGTGACAGTACTAACGTCATACAGTATAGAGCTATAAATAGAGTGTAGCGATATATAGAGTAATTTAGGACTGTATAGAGAGCTATAAATACAGTGCAGAGATATATAGAGTAGGACAGTATATATATATATATATATATATATATATCTACACTGTATTTATAGCTCTCTATACTGTCCTATATCACACTATATATATCTGCACTGTATTTATAGCTTTCTATATTGTCCTATATCACTCTATTCTCTATATATCTCTGCACTGTATTTATAGCTCTATACAGTCTGACTTTTAATACTGTCACTATATTTTCCTGTATGGGATAATGGAGATGGCACGCACATAGCTCACATCACTAAACCCCTCACTGGTGTTTAATCATGTGTGAGTTATGTGTGCCATGACTGCCATCTCTATTATCCTATACAGGATGGGGCCTTAAGTATATAAAATAAGGATGGGGCCTTAAGTATATGGATGGGGCCTTAAGTATATAGTCCCGCTCCCAATTAAACCTCCCCCCCCCGGTCATCACGTTGTTTGGGGGCACTTACTTACAGCAGTGCAGCCGCTAACTTTCCCCTACCACCCTCTGAGTCCTTCTGCTCATGTGTGACGTCAGCCCAGGGCCGGCTCCAGGTTCAGGTGGGCCCTTGGCCAATAAAGTCTCAGAAGGCCCCGTTACAGAGTGATAACTATCTGTGTATAGATAATATAGTAGATGTCCCCTGTAGAGGTAACACAGTGATGGTTATCTGAGTATAGAAAATGTAGTAGTGTTACCTGCAGTCCTGTGTAAAATCACAGATAACACTAGTACTGATAATGTGGTACTACCACAGATCAGCGTCTTGTGCCCCCATCAGACCTCAGATCAGCGTCTTGTGCCCCCATCAGACCTCAGATCAACACAATGTGCCCCCATCAGACCTCAGATCAGCGTCTTGTGCCCCCATCAGACCTCAGATCAGCGTCTTGTGCCCCCATCAGACCTCAGATCAGCGTCTTGTGCCCCCCTCAGACCTCAGATCAGGGTCTTGTGCCCCCATCAGACCTCAGATCAGGGTCTTGTGCCCCCCTCAGACCAGCGTCTTGTGCCCCCCCTCAGATCTCAGATCAACATCTTGTGCCCCCATCAGACCTCAGATCAGCGTCTTGTGCCCCCATCAGACCTCAGATCAGCGTCTTGTGCCCCATCAGACCTCAGATCAACACAATGTGCCCCCATCAGACCTCAGATCAGCGTCTTGTGCCCCATCAGACCTCAGATCAACACAATGTGCCCCATCAGACCTCAGTTCAGCGTCTTGTGCCCCATCAGACCTCAGATCAGCGTCTTGTGCCCCCATCAGACCTCAGATCAACACAATGTGCCCCCATCAGACCTCAGATCAGCGTCTTGTGCCCCCCATCAGACCTCAGATCAGCGTCTTGTGCCCCCATCAGACCTCAGATCAGCGTCTTGTGCCCCCTCAGACCTCAGATCAGGGTCTTGTGCCCCCCTCAGACCTCAGATCAGGGTCTTGTGCCCCCCTCAGACCAGCATCTTGTGCCCCCCCTCAGATCTCAGATCAACATCTTGTGCCCCCATCAGACCTCAGATCAGCGTCTTGTGCCCCCATCATACCTCAGATCAGCGTCTTGTGCCCCCATCAGACCTCAGATCAACACAATGTGCCCCCATCAGACCTCAGAGCAGCGTCTTGTGCCCCATCAGACCTCAGATCAACACAATGTGCCCCCATCAGACCTCAGGTCAGCGTCTTGTGCCCCATCAGACCTCAGATCAACATCTTGTGTCCCCCTTCAGACCTTAGATCAGGGTCTTGTGCCCCCCTCAGACCTCAGATCAGGGTCTTGTGCCCCCCTCAGACCAGCGTCTTTGCCCCCCCTCAGATCTCAGATCAACATCTTGTGCCCCCATCAGACCTCAGATCAGCGTCTTGTGCCCCCATCAGACCTCAGATCAGCGTCTTGTGCCCCATCAGACCTCAGATCAACACAATGTGCCCCCATCAGACCTCAGGTCAGCGTCTTGTGCCCCATCAGACCTCAGATCAGCATCTTGTGTCCCCATCAGACCTCAGATCAACACAATGTGCCCCCATCAGACCTCAGATCAGCGTCTTGTGCCCCCATCAGACCTCAGATCAGCGTCTTGTGCCCCCATCAGACCTCAGATCAGCGTCTTGTGCCCCCCTCAGACCTCAGATCAGGGTCTTGTGCCCCCATCAGACCTCAGATCAGGGTCTTGTGCCCCCCTCAGACCAGCGTCTTGTGCCCCCCCTCAGATCTCAGATCAACATCTTGTGCCCCCATCAGACCTCAGATCAGCGTCTTGTGCCCCCATCAGACCTCAGATCAGCGTCTTGTGCCCCCATCAGACCTCAGATCAACACAATGTGCCCCCATCAGACCTCAGATCAGCGTCTTGTGCCCCATCAGACCTCAGATCAACACAATGTGCCCCCATCAGACCTCAGTTCAGCGTCTTGTGCCCCATCAGACCTCAGATCAGCGTCTTGTGCCCCCATCAGACCTCAGATCAACACAATGTGCCCCCATCAGACCTCAGATCAGCGTCTTGTGCCCCCCATCAGACCTCAGATCAGCGTCTTGTGCCCCCATCAGACCTCAGATCAGCGTCTTGTGCCCCCTCAGACCTCAGATCAGGGTCTTGTGCCCCCCTCAGACCTCAGATCAGGGTCTTGTGCCCCCCTCAGACCAGCATCTTGTGCCCCCCCTCAGATCTCAGATCAACATCTTGTGCCCCCATCAGACCTCAGATCAGCGTCTTGTGCCCCCATCATACCTCAGATCAGCGTCTTGTGCCCCCATCAGACCTCAGATCAACACAATGTGCCCCCATCAGACCTCAGAGCAGCGTCTTGTGCCCCATCAGACCTCAGATCAACACAATGTGCCCCCATCAGACCTCAGGTCAGCGTCTTGTGCCCCATCAGACCTCAGATCAACATCTTGTGTCCCCTTCAGACCTTAGATCAGGGTCTTGTGCCCCCCTCAGACCTCAGATCAGGGTCTTGTGCCCCCCTCAGACCAGCGTCTTTGCCCCCCCTCAGATCTCAGATCAACATCTTGTGCCCCCATCAGACCTCAGATCAGCGTCTTGTGCCCCCATCAGACCTCAGATCAGCGTCTTGTGCCCCATCAGACCTCAGATCAACACAATGTGCCCCCATCAGACCTCAGGTCAGCGTCTTGTGCCCCATCAGACCTCAGATCAGCATCTTGTGTCCCCCTTCAGACCTCAGATCCGCGTCTTGTGCCCCCATCAGACCTCAGATCAGCGTCTTGTGCCCCATTAGACCTCAGATCAGCGTCTTGTGCCCCCATCAGACCTCAGATCAGCGTCTTGTGCCCCCATCAGACCTCAGATCAACACAATGTGCCCCCATCAGACCTCAGATCAGCGTCTTGTGCCCCCATCAGACCTCAAATCAGCGTCTTGTGCCCCATCAGATCTCAGATCAGCGTCTTGTGCCCTTCAATCCCGGCCAGTTAAGGGGGCGCTCTGGCAGGGCGCCCCCTTAATGGACCGGCCTGCTCCTGTCTTGTGCCCCCATCAGACCTCAGATCAGCGTCTTGTGCCCCATCAGACCTCAGATCAGCGTCTTGTGCCCCCATCAGACCTCAGATCATCGTCTTGTGCCCCCATCAGACCTCAGATCAACACAATGTGCCCCCATCAGACCTCAGATCAGCGTCTTGTGCCCCCATCAGACCTCAGATCAGCATCTTGTGTCCCCCTTCAGACCTCAGATCAGCGTCTTGTGCCCCCATCAGACCTCAGATCAGCGTCTTGTGCCCCCATCAGACCTCAGATCAGCGTCTTGTGCCCCATCAGACCTCAGATCAGCGTCTTGTGCCCCCATCAGACCTCAGATCAGCGTCTTGTGCCCCCATCAGACCTCAGATCAACACAATGTGCCCCCATCAGACCTCAGATCAGCGTCTTGTGCCCCCATCAGACCTCAGATCAGCGTCTTGTGTCCCCCTTCAGACCTCAGATCAGCGTCTTGTGCCCCCATCAGACCTCAAATCAGCGTCTTGTGCCCCATCAGACCTCAAATCAGCGTCTTGTGCCCTTCAATCCCGGCCAGTTAAGGAGGCGCCCTGCCAGAGCGCCCCCTTAATGGCCCGGCCTGCTCCTGTACAGCGTCTTGTGCACCCCCTCGCTGTGTCAGGTCATAGTGCGCGCTGGCAGGGAAGACAGTGGAGCGCGGGACCTGATGGCAGCGGCAGCGCAGGGCAGGTAAGTATGTTTTTTTTAAAGTGGCTGGGTGGGCTGATCTGAGGTCTGAGGGGGGGCACAAAACGCTGTACAGGAGCAGGCCGGGCCATTAAGGGGGCGCTCTGGCAGGGCGCCCCCTTAACTGGCCGGGAGTGAAGCGCCCTGTGCAACCGCACGGGTCACACACTCCAAAGACCGGCCCTGGACAGACCACAGCATTTACACTAGACTATGGATTGACTGCAGCATTTATACTAGACTATGGACTGTCTGCAGCATTTATACTAGACTATGGACTGTCTGAAGCATTTACACTAGACTATGGACTGACTGCAATATTTACACTAGACTATGGATTGACTGCAGCATTTACACTAGGCTATGGACTGACAGACCGCAGCATTTACAGTAATCTATAGACTGACTGCAGCATTTACACTAGAATATGGACTGACAGGACGCAGCATTTACACTAGACGATGGACTTACTACAGCACTTACACTAGACTATGGATTGACTGCAGCATTTATACTAGACTATGGACTGACTGCAGCATTTATACTAGACTATGGACTGTCTGCAGCATTTACACTAGACTATGGACTGACAGACCACAGTATTTACACTAGACTGACAATGGACTGACAGACCGCAGCATTTACACTAGACCATGAACTTACTACAGCACTTACACTAGACTATGGATTGACGGCAGCATTTATACTAGACTATGGACTGACTGCAGCATTTATACTAGACTATGGACTGTCTGCAGCATTTACACTAGACTATGGACTGACTGCAGCATTTACACTAGAATATGGACTGACAGGACGCAGCATTTACACTAGACGATAGACTGACTGCAGCATTTACACTAGACTATGGACTGACAGGACGCAGCATTTACACTAGACTATGGACTGACAGAACGCAGCATTTACATTAGACTATGGACTGACAGTCCACAGTATTTACACTAGATTATGGACTGACCGCAGTATTTACACTAGACTATGGACTGACAGACTGCAGCATTTACACTAAACTATGGACTGACTGCAGCATTTCCACTAGACTATGGACTGACAGACCACAGTATTTACACTAGACTGACAATGGACTGACAGACCGCAGCATTTACACTAGACCATGAACTTACTACAGCACTTACACTAGACTATGGATTGACTGCAGCATTTATACTAGACTATGGACTGACTGCAGCATTTATACTAAACTATGGACTGTCTGCATCATTTACACTAGACTATGGACTGACTGCAGCATTTACACTAGACTATGGACTGACTGCAGCATTTACACTAGACTATGGACTGACTGCAGTATTTACACTAAACTATGGATTGACTGCAGCATTTACACTAGGCTATGGACTGTCTGCAGCATGTACACTAGACTATAGACTGACTGACCACAGTATTTACACTAGACTATGGACTGACAGACTGCAGCATTTACACTAAACTATGGACTGACTGCAGCATTTACACTAGACTATGGACTGACAGACTACAGTATTTACACTAGACTATGGACTGACTGCAGCATTTACACTAGACTATGGACTGACACACCACAGTATTTACACTAGACTATGGACTGACAGACTGCAGCATTTACACTAAACTATGGACTGACTGCAGCATTTACACTAGACTATGGACTGTCTGCAGCATTTACACTAGACTATGGACTGACAGACCACAGTATTTAAACTAGACTATGGACTGACAGATCACAGTATTTACACTAGACTATGGACTGACTGCAGCATTTATACTAGACTATGGACTGACTGCAGCATTTATACTAAACTATGGACTGTCTGCATCATTTACACTAGACTATGGACTGACTGCAGCATTTACACTAGACTATGGACTGACTGCAGCATTTACACTAGACTATGGACTGACTGCAGTATTTACACTAAACTATGGATTGACTGCAGCATTTACACTAGGCTATGGACTGTCTGCAGCATGTACACTAGACTATAGACTGACTGACCACAGTATTTACACTAGACTATGGACTGACAGACTGCAGCATTTACACTAAACTATGGACTGACTGCAGCATTTACACTAGACTATGGACTGACAGACTACAGTATTTACACTAGACTATGGACTGACTGCAGCATTTACACTAGACTATGGACTGACACACCACAGTATTTACACTAGACTATGGACTGACAGACTGCAGCATTTACACTAAACTATGGACTGACTGCAGCATTTACACTAGACTATGGACTGTCTGCAGCATTTACACTAGACTATGGACTGACAGACCACAGTATTTAAACTAGACTATGGACTGACAGATCACAGTATTTACACTAGACTATGGACTGACTGCAGCATTTATACTAGACTAAGGACTGACTGCAGCATTTACACTAGACTATGGACTGTCTGCAGCATTTACACTAGACTATGGACTGACTGCAGCACTTACACTAGACTATGGACTGACAGACCACAGCATTTACACTAGACTATGGATTGACTGCAGCATTTATACTAGACTGTGGACTGACTGCAGCATTTATACTAGACTATGAACTGCCTGCAGCATTTACACTAGACTATGGACTGACAGGACGCAGCATTTACACTAGACGATGGACTGACAGGACGCAGCATTTACACTAGACCATGAACTTACTACAGCACTTACACTAGACTATGGATTGACTGCAGCATTTATACTAGACTATGGACTGACTGCAGCATTTATACTAGACTATGGACTGTCTGCAGCATTTACACTAGACTATGGACTGACTGCAGCATTTACACTAGAATATGGACTGACTGCAGCATTTACACTAGACTATGGACTGACTGCAGTATTTACACTAAACTATGGATTGACTGCAGCATTTACACTAGGCTATGGACTGTCTGCAGCATGTACACTAGACTATGGACTGACAGACCGCAGCATTTACAGTAAACTATAGACTGACTGACCACAGTATTTACACTAGACTATGGACTGACAGACTGCAGCATTTACACTAAACTATGGACTGACTGCAGCATTTACACTAGACTATGAACTGACAGACCACAGTATTTACACTAGACTATGGACTGACTGCAGCATTTACACTAGACTATGGACTGACACACCACAGTATTTACACTAGACTATGGACTGACAGACTGCAGCATTTACACTAAACTATGGACTGACTGCAGCATTTACACTAGACTATGGACTGTCTGCAGCATTTATACTAGACTATGGACTGACAGACCACAGTATTTAAACTAGAATATGGACTGACAGATCACAGTATTTACACTAGACTATGGACTGACTGCAGCATTTATACTAGACTAAGGACTGACTGCAGCATTTATACTAGACTATGGACTGTCTGCACATTTACACTAGACTATGGACTGACTGCAGCATTTACACTAGACTATGGACTGACTGACCACAGTATTTACACTAGACTATGGACTGACAGACTGCAGCATTTACACTAAACTATGGACTGACTGCAGCATTTCCACTAGACTATGGACTGACAGACCACAGTATTTACACTAGACCATGAACTTACTACAGCACTTACACTAGACTATGGATTGACTGCAGCTTTTATACTAGACTGTGGACTGACTGCAGCATTTATACTAGACTATGGACTGTCTGCAGCATTTACACTAGACTATGGACTGACTGCAGCATTTACACAAGACTATGGACTGACTGCAGCATTTACACTAGACTATGGACTGACTGCAGTAGTTACACTAAACTATGGATTGACTGCAGCATTTACACTAGGCTATGGACTGTCTGCAGCATATACACTAGACTATGGACTGACAGACCGCAGCATTTACAGTAAACTATAGACTGACTGACCACAGTATTTACACTAGACTATGGACTGACAGACTGCAGCATTTACACTAAACTATGGACTGTCTGCAGCATTTACACTAGACTATGGACTGACAGACCACAGTATTTACACTAGACTATGGACTGACTGACCACAGTATTTACACTAGACTATGGACTGACAGACTGCAGCATTTACACTAAACTATGGACTGACTGCAGCATTTACACTAGACTATGGACTGACAGACCACAGTATTTAAACTAGACTATGGACTGACAGATCACAGTATTTATACTAGACTAAGGACTGACTGCAGCATTTACACTAGACTATGGACTGTCTGCAGCATTTACACTAGACTATGGACTGACTGCAGCATTTACACTAGACTATGGACTGACAGACCACAGCATTTACACTAGACTATGGATTGAATGCAACATTTATACTAGACTATGGACTGACTGCAGCATTTATACTAGACTATGAACTGCCTGCAGCATTTACACTAGACTATGGACTGACAGGACGCAGCATTTACACTAGACGATGGACTGACAGGACGCAGCATTTACACTAGACTATGGACTGATAGACCACAGTATTTACAATAGACTATGGACTGACTGACCACAGTATTTACACTAAACTATGGACTGACTGCAGCATTTACACTAAACTATGGACTGACTGCAGCATTTACACTAGACTATGGACTGACAGACCACAGTATTTACACTAGACTATGGATTGACTGCAGCATTTATACTAGACTAAGGACTGACTGCAGCATTTACACTATACTATGGACTGTCTGCAGCATTTACACTAGACTATGGACTGACTGCAGCATTTACACTAGACTATGGACAGACTGCAGCATTTACACTAGACTATGAACTGCCTGCAGCATTTACACTAGACTATGGACTGACTGCAGCATTTACACTAGACTATGGACAGACTGCAGCATTTACACTAGACTATGAACTGCCTGCAGCATTTACACTAGACTATGGACTGACTGCAGCATTTACACTAGACTATGGATTGACTGCAGCATTTACACTAGACTATGGATTGACTGCAGCATTTACACTAGGCTATGGACTGTCTGCAGCATGTACACTAGACTATGGACTGACAGACCGCAGCATTTACAGTAAACTATAGACTGACTGACCACAGTATTTACACTAAACTATGGACTGACAGACTGCAGCATTTAACACTAAACTATGGACTGACTGCAGCATTTACACTAGACTATGGACTGACAGACCACAGTATTTACACTAGACTATGGACTGACTGCAGCATTTACACTAGACTATGGATTGACTGCAGCATTTACACTAGGCTATGGACTGTCTGCAGCATGTACACTAGACTATGGACTGACAGACCGCAGCATTTACAGTAAACTATAGACTGACTGACCACAGTATTTACACTAGACTATGGACTGACAGACTGCAGCATTTACACTAAACTATGGACTGACTGCAGCATTTACACTAGACTATGGACTGTCTGCAGCATTTACACTAGACTATGGACTGATTGCAGCATTTACACTAGACTATGGACTGATTGCAGCATTTACACTAGACTATGGACAGACTGCAGCATTTTACACTAGACTATGAACTGCCTGCAGCATTTACACTAGACTATGGACTGACTGCAAGCATTTACACTAGACTATGGATTGACTGCAGCATTTACACTAGACTATGGATTGACTGCAGCATTTACACTAGGCTATGACTGTCTGCAGCATGTACACTAGACTATGGACTGAACAGACGCGCAGCATTTACAGTAAACTATAGACTGACTGCAGCATTTACACTAAGACTATGGACTGACAGGACGCAGTATTTACACTAGACGATGGACTG